>CM017440.1:43131910-43185646 GCA_007726485.1 Eragrostis curvula
TTGATCACAATTTTCAAACTTACACACATATGCTGCTTGTGTTGCAATGAGCTTTTCCAAAATTTTGTGACCCTAATGAGATACTTGTCATGCTCTCTTGATCAAGATCACGTACACGATCCACCAAAAATGCTAAAACTCCTACACCAGGAGTTAGCACATCCACCATCCAAATAAAGACACTCCTCCCATTTTACCTCTCTCTCTCTCATAAACAAAAGAGGGACATGGCTCTGCAAAGGAAAAAGAAGACTCACAAAAAGATGAGCAAGATAAAGAAAGGGAAAAAAAATGCTCATGTACAGAGCATGAAAAGAAAAGAAGAAAAATGATAGCCATGTCTCGGAAATACAAAACAAAGAGAGGTAAAATCCAATAAAAGAGTCGTCACATATAAACATCCACACATCCATCCACACATGCACTTCTTGATCAAGGTTGTATGACTCGAATTCTCCGTGGATCCTTTCTTTTGGTTCAGCAATATTTGTGATACAAGTATGCCTCTTCTATCCCTACCTTGAGCTCCACATACAAGCCTTAGAAGTAGGACAAAAGAGGCAAGATAATGCTTTGGTAAGGAAAATACACTGTTTGAGCGATCCGAGAGAATCAATAGAGGAGCAAGGGCTATTTTATTTATATTTTTCAAAACTCTTTCAAAAACCCAAGGTACTTAGTGGATGAAAGCAAGGTGATTTGAGTCATGAACCGTTCCACTTTTCAATCATCCAAGAATACATGTTAGCCACCATCATGTTCGCAGGTAAAAAGGTGTGGCTTGTAATAGCTTGTGTGCAGGTTTCATTCATCAAAAGGGATGAGTCCTCCCCAATTTCCACTCATAGCTTTACTCGAGGGCGAGCAAAGAGCTAAGTGTGGGGGATCTTGTTGACGGTCCTTACGACCCATTTTTACCGTCAACTTTATGCACCTTTTTGAACCTAACACCATCACCAAGTGTAGACATAGGGTTTATTTCTAACAAATTCCACTAGTCTTGGTGAATTATGAAGTACAGGTGCAATCCATACAAAAACAGGGGAAAACATGCACTAAACGTGGACTTTGCAATCGACGGATTTTCCCCGGACTGAAGAACTTAGTCCAAAAGCCCAAAACCACAGAATCAGGCTTCAAGATCAAGCAATGCACGTGGTTTAGGCAAGTACACAGGCCAAGGAAGCAGCCAGAGGAGGACCAGGCCCAGGCCAGGTCGGCCGACCCCCTCTGGCCAGGTCGGCCGACCTGCCAGGGAGGCCCCACTGGCCCATCTTTTTATGGCGGTTCACCACCGACTTCTGGAGGTCGGTTCCCCCTGCATTAAATGTCACCGACCTCGGGAACCGCCTCAAAGTTGCCGACCTTCCAAGGCTATAAATAAAGGGGCGCCCCTCCCTCTCAACACACACCACAAGACGCAAGACTCTCCAATAGAGCTCCACTCCAATCCTTAGGCTGAGAGCCTTTTGTACACTAGTAGAATAGGAGAGAGGGCAAGGGAGAGAAAGGAATACTCCTTCCATTTTGGTGGAGGCTTAGTTCTATTTCTTTACCTTGGCGTGTAAACACTCTTTGTGATTTATACGTGGTGATTATTTATCTAGCGAGCAATATTACTTTCCTAGGCGTAATTCCTGTTATACTTGTTTACGGGATCATCGCTCCGCAAGGGGTGCTCTAGCCTTCTAAATTCAGCTTTGGGCCGAGGTTAGAGTAGTAATCAACGGCATAGACGTGGTGTCTAGGCTAGAGGTTACCTTTGTTTGCTGTGTGCTCCACGGTTTGTAGAGGTAGGCGGCAGGAAGTGACAGCCCTGTCCGTCCAAAGGAACCCTCCACGTTCGGGTACATAGTAGAGCTACAGGTCGGAGTGGCTTGGCAGACCAGGCCTAAGCCGGCGCCCGAAGTAGACAAGTAGAGCTTGAGTTCGTCTATCCTCTAGGATAACTAGATATAATCACCCTCTCGATCCTAGGCTGCTAGTTGTCTTGGTTGTCCTTGGGTAAAACTTGCCCTGCTGTAGAATAACTCCGTTCCTTGGGGAAAACAAATACGATACCTTGGAATACTCCCGGGTGAAGTGCTACAACGGTATTCCGTGCGCTTGCGGATTTATCTGTGACGTAAGAAATACCAACAAAGGGTTGGAAGGCTGATGGCTTCGAAGAACGCCGGGTTGGGGGCAGGAAGTTCCGGTATCTTTGCCCTCGCTTTAGTGGGTTGCAGAAACTCGAAGAGTTGCGTCCCAAGCAGTTTGTTGAGATGGTGGAGGACGTGGCCACTCTATGGTGCGACTCGTTCATTGCTGTGGAGTGTTGACGGTCGTTACGGACAAATTTCTACCGTCAACTAGCTCAATAAATAAGAAGGATTGGACATTTCTTACACGCATTTTATTTAGAAATAATCTATTTCCACATGTACCTCTAGATTTTAGTGTGCAGGTGGAATAAGGGAGAAATCCAGGTGAAACCATGCCCCAAGGCGAAGAAACAACACTTTTACAAACTCGACGTTCGTCGCGGGAATACAACTCCAAGACAAAAGGCCAAATATCGTCAAAGTCCAACACAACTAAGGCCAAATGCACCTGGACCAGAGAAGTAGACCCAGAGGGGGAGCCACCTGCCAAAGCCCAGCCCAGGAGGGGCCAGGCACAGGTCGGCCGACCCCCCTGGCCAGGTCGGCCGACCTGGCAGGGTGGCCCCCTGGGCCCATCTTTTTGTGGCGGTTTGTAACCAACCTCTGGAGGTCGATTCCCCCTGCATTAAATGCCACCGACCTCGGGAACCGCCTCAAAGTTGCCGACCTTCAAGGACTATATAAGGAGGGGTACCCCCCCCCCTCCTTTACACACACACACACACACACAACACAACAGAAGGATCATTCCCTCCTCTCCTCACGCTAGAGCTAGAGACTCTTCTAGGTAGTGCTAGGCTGAGTAGTGGGCTGCCTCATTGCTCCCAAAGTCTTGTGGAGAATTGGGTATAGCTCTTGTATCCTCTCTTTGTAAGACTTATTCTTCGTCTAATGGAATACATTCGTTCATATAGTTGTTATGTGCTTAGTAGTTTGATCATGATCCTGCATGAATGTTCATCGTTCGTTCATGTTTGTTCATCGCTCGTTCATGTTTGTTCATCATTCGTTCATCATTCATCGATGATCGCTAGTAAACATACATCGAGCATTCCTTGTTCGTTCATGCTTGATTATTGATTATTCTTGCACGTACTTAATTGATCGTCGTTCGTCGCTCGTTCTTGAGCGACGAACGCTTATGCATAACTTAGTGCTTGCTTGGACCCTTTTGTTTAACTCATGCTAGTTAGGCTAGTTGTTCTTATGTTTTGGCATCGGGCTCTCTGTCCTGCAAAGGTGCTCTAGATTTATCACCCCGTCGATCCGAAGGGTTGGGGGTGCCTCGAGGGATCTAGAGTTGTGGTTAGTGACGCCGGCATGGTGCTGGGGTTGTCTCTCCACCCTTGAGTATGTGCGTGTCCCACGGTTTGTAGAGGTAGGTGGCAGGAAGTGACAGCCCTGTCCATCCAAAGGAACCCTCCACGTTCGGGCACGGCATAGGAGTATGTAAATGCGCCGAAGTCGCGGGGCAGACCCTGCGTATGCCGGACCTCCCGAAGTTGCCTAGACATAAGACGCTTGCTTGCGCTTGCATGATCTTAGATGATAGGTAGAGGCCTTGCACGCTCTATGAATGTTGTACTTTAGGAGTAGTAGCTCACTAGTCTAACTTAGCATTGCTTAGAATTGTCTCTCGCGTTTTATTAGAGAGAGAGTGGGATACCTTTGTGTGTGTCACACTATCCACAACTATTGAACCTTACCCCTGCTTTGGAATGTGGTTATATCATCTATCATTTGTAACACCATGAACATAAGTACTCTTGTCAACCATGTCTTCCCTTGGGAAAATATAAATACGATACCCTTGGAATACTCTCGGGTGAAATGCTACAACGGGTTATCCGTCCGCTTGCGGATATTCAATTAACATGATAAACCTTATAATACATATCTAGTACTTGTTACTAGACGTGGATTATTTGGTTAATAGTGCAAGTGACTCAAACCATAACCCCCGGCGTCTCCCGCGGTCGCGTATTTTCTGCGTGACCGTAAGAGACGCCAACAAGCATTTCTGGCGCTGTTGCCGGGGAAGACATTGGTTAATAAGAATACAATGATTGTTCATGATTACTCTTGATATGATCTAACCATTGCCCATGCAGGCTAACCTTGATCTGTTTTCTCTTTGATGTGAAAACAGGATAGTGTATGCGTGGATTCGACTTGCCGCAAAACTTCGTTGACAATCCCGAGTCACTTGTGAGGAAGACTCGACCTCGCGTCATCGTCTCCCCTCAAGAACTCACGACAAGCGAACCCGCATCTTCTGCACCATCAACTTCAACAAACATGGCTAACAGGACCCTTCGTGAATACTCCGCGCCCTCCGTCGCCAACGTGCCCGTTGGACCCACTGTCAACGTGGGTGACGAAGGACTCGACATCAAGTACAGCCTCATCACTATGGTGCAGGCCATACCCTTTTGTGGGAAGGCCCACGAGGACGCCAACACTCACCTTCAACAGTTCCTAGAGATATGCAACACATCAGCCACAACCGGAGATGCCATCAAACTCCGCCTGTTTCCCCTCTCCCTCCTTGGGAAGGCGAAACAATGGTTCTACAACAACCGTGCAAGCATTGACACTTGGAACAAATGTTGTACAGAGTTCCTCGCTAAGTTTTTCCCGATGGGCAAAACCAATGCCCTTCGTGGAAGAATCTCAAGCTTCCAGCAAGCAACAAATGAATCCATACCCGAGGCGTGGGAGAGGTTCCAAGAGTACATATCTGCCTGCCCACACCATGGGATGGAAGAATGGCTCGTTCTTCAACACTTCTACAACGGGTTGACATCAACAGCCCGTGGACATATGGATGCCGCTGCTGGTGGAGCTTTCTTCTCCATGACCGTGGCTCAAGCAAAAGAGCTCATAGAGAAGATGGTTTCAAATCAAGGGTGGAGTGACGATCGACTCCAAACACGCTCAAAAGGCATTCACCCTGTCAAAGAGGTGGACATGTTATCCGCCAAACTTGACCTCCTCATGAAGCGTTTAGATGAACACAACTCGAATGGCAGTATTCGTGCATTGGACTCACGCATGACGTGTGAGGAATGCGGGGACACAGGCCATATGGGGAAGGATTGCCCCCACACCCAAGAAGACGCGTTCTACATAAACAACAACAACGGGTACCGTCCAAATGGAGGCCAAGGATATAATCAAAACCGACCATCCTATCAAGGAGGTAACCATTTTTCTGGCTTTAACAATAATCAGCCTTCCTTGAAAGACTTAGTTTTTGGCCAAGCTAAAATTAACGAATCAATCAATAAAAAGTTTGCTGCCAATGATAAAGTTCTAGAAAATATAAATTCGCAGTTAGAAGGTTTTTCCTCTGCTTTCAAAAATCAACTGAGCTTTAATAAAATGATAGAAACTCAAATAGCTCAGCTTGCTGCTCTCGTTCCTTCTGCTAATTCCGGGCAGATTCCTGGGCAACCAGAATCTCCCATTGAAAAAGTTAACGTTATCACTACGAGAGGGGAAATGTTCTCTCGTAAGACTAACCATGCAGGGGAGAACAGGCAAATAAGAGAAGAACCTTCTACAATAAAAACTGATCCAGGCTTTCCAGTAATCCCTTGTGCAATCAAGAGATTCCACTTCAACTACGCACTGTGCGACCTTGGGGCCAGCGTGAGCATTATGCCCAAGGCAATCTTCGAGCAATTAAAGTACAGGTTCCTCACACCAACAGCGATGCGGTTACAATTGGCTGACTCATCCTTTTGCTTTCCAATGGGGATTGCGGAAGATGTGCCGGTATTCATAAGAGGCCACACCGTCCCGGTGAACTTTGTGGTGCTTGACATGGATATTGACAAGGAAATGCCCCTCATCTTGGGACGTCCCTTCCTTAGCACCACAAAGGCCCAAATTGATGTTGGAGTTGGAGAAATCCGCCTCTACATCAATGGGAAGGAGGAAAAGTTCGAGTTTCAACCTCGGAAAGAACAATGCTCGATGATCAAGGTCAAGTATGGGCCAAACACCTCCAACATTCAAGAAGTTGAAGTAACAGCCAGGAAAACGGACAGCCTCATTGCTCTATGGAAGAGCTTGGCAAAGATTGAAAATCCATCGCAGTTTCAACCAAAGAAACCTGCGACCACGAGGCCGGGATTATGGGCCACGAAACCCGTCCCGAAGTCCGAGAAGCCACCTACACCACCAAAGATGAAACAAGTCTGGCAAGTCAAGGCGCAGCCCTCCACGTCCTCATCTCCAAGGACGGGGTCCACGCCACCAAGCTAAACCCATTGGAGAAGTCTTAGCCCGTCGGACTTTAAACGACACGGCCCTGGCCGCCAGGAAAACCGGCATTATCATTCGTTTTGATTCTCTTTTCTTTTTGAGTTTTTCCACCACATTTGCATTTGGATCTCCTCCAAACCACCTTACATATTTATTTCCTCCTCCAAAAATTTATTTGGATTTTTTTTCCGCCAGCATATTTGAATTTTTCCTCGCCATGCATTTAAAATTCAAAATTTTCAAAAACACTTTTGCGTTCAAAATAACTCTTCTTTGGATGAAATTTTTGGACCACCCTTGTATCACCATGGAAAAGCCAAAAAAAAAATATATATATTTTTGCTTGTTGAAATTTTTCATCAACATGACAATTTTTGAATTTTTCTGAAAATCATTTGAATTTTTGAGGCATGTTCTTATGTGGAAATCTTTCTGAGCAACATTTCCGAGGATTTACTAGACATAGCAGCCAAGGTCATGAACTATATGACCGTTGGAGGCTATGGGCCAAGAGGGGAGACAAGTGGGCCCAGCAGGGGGTCGGCCGACCCCACCAGGACAGGTCGGCCGACCTGGGGTAGCCGTTGCTGCCCCCCTGTTTTTTCCCAACGGTCACCTGCCCCCTCCAACGTTCAAAAACGGCTACATTTCGTGCTATAAGTTGGAGTGGCCGGCCAGAGGCTCTCTCCCCCTCACACACACTCATTTTCACTCCTCATTCACTTCATTCTCTTGCTCACAAGGCTCTCCATTGCTCTCACTTTGTGTTTGCCTCAAAGTTCTGCAGAAAAATTTCTCTCCTAGTGTTTTCTCAGTTTGTGTTTTGTTTTTGGTTTGCTCGATTTTCCCGAGTTGCGATTTTCTTGCTCACAAGAACAACCGACGGTTTTGCCGATTGGATTTTTTCTAACATAACCCGTTCGGAGCTATTGTTCTTGTGTTCTTGCTCTCCTTGTGTGCAGCCATGACCGGTGCCAAGAAGCTGTACGGAGCGTTGAAGAGGTCCCTAAGTTCAAAATCAAGTCCAAGCTCTTCACGCCGAAGCACTCGCTCACGCGCCGCAGTCGAGCCACCGCCAAGTCCACCACATGAAGCCGAGGAAGAAGAGCAAGAGGGCAACATCGAGCATCGTCTCCTCGTCGACACCGACCTCGACTTGGTGGGCGAGTACGAGACGAACGCCTACGCGCTTCTTCAAAACCGTATCTTTGCTCCTACGCGAGCATTTGACACGGGGCTGCTGCAAAAGACTGGTATGGATGCTGAATTTGCTCGAGTTTTTAAGACCATAGGGTGGAAACATTTTGCTAGTGTAGATGAGCCGGGTTCCCGCTTGCTTACACTTCAGTTTTTATGCACCCTACGAGAGGTAGATGAGGGTATTACTTTTCGGTTTTTCCGGGAAGAATATCGTTTGAAATGGAAAGATCTTAGCATACTTCTCGGCTTTGATTCTCGCTGCAATGTTGATGTTGATAATGCCCTTCCTGAATTTTCAAAGCTTGCATTTTGGGAAAGGATTACGGGTTTTTCAACATGTGTGCAGCCTAGAACTAATCACATCCATCACCCTACTTTGCGTTTCTTGCACATGTGGATTGGCATCACTCTTTTTCCTAGAAGTGATATTAGAATTGTGCGCGAAGATGATATGAAAATTCTTTATGCTATGGTTGAAAAGATTAAGATTTCTCCTGTCCAATACTTGATTCATCATTGGTTAGAAAGTTTTGGGATGATGGGACCAATTGAATGCACCTCGTTAATTACACGTATTGCTGCGAGAGTGGGTGCCTTGCATGATGCTGATGTTGAATATATTTCTACGCCCCGCATACTCATAAACGAGGATTATCTTATTCGTGGTCATACACTTAAGCATGGTCCAAACGATTCCCTCATATTTTATTTTGTCGGGTATACAAACGAGTTTCGGTTACCTAACCCGGATCTTCGCTTGTATACTTGCAAAAATCTAACCATTGAGCTCCAAGAAATGGAGAGTGCGCGCAGGAGTATTTCTTCTCGCAGGAGGACACGCAGGTCGGAGCAGCCATCAAGTTCCGAGGCATCCACACCGCAGCCCATGGCTCATGGCGGCCCAGGGTATGGTCACACCGGGTATTTTCCCGGCGCGTACTCAGCCCCGCCACCGCACATGGCCGGGGGCTCGGCGTGGCAAACCTCGGGGCATGACCCAAGGATGTTCACTCCGCGACAACAATGGGAGGAACACTCCTCCGACTCTGGTGCGACTCAAGGTTTCCACCTTGAGCAAGCGATGAACAACCTCTCCGAGCAAATGGGAAGGCTCGAGACCACGGCAGGAAACATCGACTACACGCTCAACCAACACATCCTGCAAACCCATCAGTGGCAAGAACGCACCGACACCCAGCTCACCAACCTCACCAACATGACGGAGCGGGGACAAGCCGATCTTTCGGCTTACTTTCGCCACATGGGGTTCAATCCACCAAACCCATGAGCAAGAACAAGCTTGGGGGAGGCGCCATACCCCCCACTAAGGTATCATGTATCGCAACTTGTATCCTTTTATTTTTTTCTCTCTTTGTTTTTGCTTGTTCTTGCTCCTCATATGAAAAACAAAATAAAAATGACAAAACTAAAAAGAACAAAAATAAGTAGTGTAGTCTCTTTATGCGTTGTAAAAATGTTCCTAGTCTTTCTATGTTAAGATGATGAATAGTTGCTCTGCTTTATCCCTCTCTTGTGCCTAGTTCATAACTTAGTACTCTCCTAGTTTTGAGTTTGTTGGCTAAATAAAACTCGCTTAGAACCTGAAACTTGTGGGTTGCATACGTTTGCGCTGAACCTAAGTTGTTGTGAGAGATGATATGGTAAAAAAGAGCTACTCAATCTTGTTCCAAGTTAAGCTTGAAAACTCCGGAGCTTTTGTTTTCAAAAATCATAAAAATTTATAAGTTCCTCAGTGATGTTAATTTCCTACCAAAGCCATATGTAGTACTTCATGTAAAACCTTACACATATGCTGCTTGCCATTTCGTTGAGCTTTATCAAAATTGTGCGACCCTAGTGAGATGCTCTCCATACTCTCATGATCAAGATCACGTACACATTCCACCTCATATGCTAAACTTCTACTCCGGAAGTTAGCAACCATGTCATGCCATCCACCAAAATAAATACGCTCCTCATCATATATCACCTCTCTTGAAATATCAAAAGTAGGCATGGCTATGCAAAAGAAAGTAAGAAAATAAAAGATGAGCATGATGAAAAGAAAGAGACAAGATCTGCTCTCATTTTGAGCATGGAAAAAGAAAGAAGAAAAGATAGCCATGCCCAAAATACAAAATAAAGAGAGGTGAACAAAAAGAGGAGTAGTCACATACACCACCATCCACATATACACACTTGCACATCTTGATCTACGATTGTATGGCTTGCTATCTCCATGGATCCACTCTTTTGGTTTTGCAAAATATGAATGCAAGTATGCCTCTCTTTCATATCCTACCGTGAGCTCCACAAAAAGCCTATTAGATGTAGGATGAGGCAACACACATGCCTTGGTGAGGAATAAAAACACCACTTGAGCGATTCGAGAGTATCATTTGAGGAACTTGGTTTTATTTAAAAAATTTTGAAAACCTCCGGAGAATAAAAGCAAGACAAGGGATGAGAAAAATAAATGCTCTATACTCCGTTCTCTCTCTCAACCACCCAAGGTGAAGTGGAAAGCAAAAGCCCCATAAGGACTAAGGGAAAAGGTGAGTTACCATGGCCAACTTATTCAACTCAAGGATGAGTATCTCTGTTATACACTTGGTACCTTTGAGAAGTAGGCATTGTAGCAACTCCTGATCAACAACCTAAAGTCATACTTCTTGCTCGGGACGAGCAAGGGGTAAGCTTGGGGGAGTTGTTGACGGTCGTTACGGACCAATTTCGACCGTCAATTAGCTCAATAAATAAGAAGGACTGAGCATTTCTTACACGCATTTTATTTAAGAATAACCTATTTCCACATGTACCTCTAGATTTTAGTGTGCAGGTGGAATAAGGGAGAAATCCAGGTGAAACCATGCCCCAAGGCGACGAAACAACACTTTTACAAACTCGACGTTCGTCGCGGGAATACAACTCCAAGACAAAAGGCCAAATATCGTCAAAGTCCAACACAACCAAGGCCTAATGCACCTGGACCAGAGAAGAAGACCCAGAGGGGGAGCCACCTGCCAAAGCCCAGCCCAGGTGGGGCCAGGCACAGGTCGGCCGACCCCCCTGGCCAGGTCGGCCGACCTGGCAGGGTGGCCCCCTGGGCCCACCTTTTTGTGGCGGTTTGTAACCGACCTCTGGAGGTCGGTTCCCCCTGCATTAAATGCCACCGACCTCGGGAACCGCCTCAAAGTTGCCGACCTTCAAGGACTATATAAGGAGGGGTACCCCCCCTCCTGAAACACACACACACCACAACAGAAGGATCATTCCCTCCTCTCCTCACGCTAGAGCTAGAGACTCTTCTAGGTAGTGCTAGGCTGAGTAGTGGGCTGCCTCATTGCTCCCAAGGTCTTGTGGAGAATTGGGTATAGCTCTTGTATCCTCTCTTTGTAAGACTTGTTCTTCGTCTAATGGAATACATTCGTTCGTATAGTTGTTATGTGCTTAGTAGTTTGATCATGATCCTGCATGAATGTTCATCGTTTGTTCATGTTTGTTCATCGCTCGTTCATGTTTGTTCATCGTTCGTTCATCGTTCATCGATGATCGCTAGTAAACATACATCGAGCGTTCCTTGTTCGTTCATGCTTGATTATCGATTATTCTTGCACGTACTTAATTGATCGTCGTTCGTCGCTCGTTCTTGAGCGACGAACGCTTATGCATAACTTAGTGCTTGCTTTGACCCTTTTGTTTAACTCATGCTAGTTAGGCTAGTTGTTCTTATGTTTTGGCATCGGCTCTCTGTCCTGCAAAGGTGCTCTAGATTTATCACCCCGTCGATCCGAAGGGTTGGGGGTGCCTCGAGGGATCTAGAGTTGTGGTTAGTGACGCCGGCATGGTGCTGGGGTTGTCTCTCCACCCTTGAGTATGTGCGTGTCCCACGGTTTGTAGAGGTAGGTGGCAGGAAGTGACAGCCCTGTCCATCCAAAGGAACCCTCCACGTTCGGGCACGGCATAGGAGTATGTAAATGCGCCGGAGTCGCGGGGCAGACCCTGCGTATGCCGGACCTCCCGAAGTTGCCTAGACATAAGACGCTTGCTTGCGCTTGCATGATCTTAGATGATAGGTAGAGGCCTTGCACGCTCTATGAATGTTGTACTTTAGGAGTAGTAGCTCACTAGTCTAACTTAGCATTGCTTAGAATTGTCTCTCGCCTTTTATTAGAGAGAGAGTGGGATACCTTTGTGTGTGTCACACTATCCTCAACTATTGAACCTTACCCCTGCTTTGGGATGTGGTTATATCATCTATCATTTGTAACACCATGAACATAAGTACTCTTGTCAACCATGTCTTCCCTTGGGAAAATATAAATACGATACCCTTGGAATACTCTCGGGTGAAATGCTACAACGGGTTATCCGTCCGCTTGCGGATATTCAATTAACATGATAAACCTTATAATACATATCTAGTACTTCTTACTAGACGTGGATTATTTGGTTAATAGTGCAAGTGACTCAAACCATAACCCCCGGCGTCTCCCGCGGTCGCGTATTTTCTGCGTGACCGTAAGAGACGCCAACAGATGGCAAGTGTGCCGGGTCGGTATGATCCTTGAGGTCAGAAGGCCCAACTAAAATTTGGGAACTGGCGGGAATGCTCATACTCCCCCAGGGCCAACCAACTAAAATATTGACAATCAACTCCCTGTTTTATCTATGAATCTTTGTCTTGCTTTAGCGAACCCTGCATAAAGTTTGCTTTCTGCAAATGAACCTTATAGCCTCCTCCTTGCTAAGACCAAATATGCATGTATATATACCCTTGTATAGTGTAGGGCTTGCTGAGTACCTTATGTACTCACGCGTTTGCGATTGTTGGTTTAGTAGGAGAAGACTTCGTAGAAGACGACGACGATTGGTTTTCGGTTCTGCATCTCAAGTTTGCTTGTGGCTTTGGGCCATGGTTTCCGCTGTCTGCTTCACCGTTAGTTGGTCGGATGGACTCGGATGATTATAAATCCTGGTTGTACCGCCACTAAGGGTCCTATATCTCAGGTATTATACTTATTTACTTATTCGAAGTATGCTTTTGATTATCATATCTGTGTTCTTGTGCGTATCAGCTACTGATACAGGGACTGATACAGGATGCACAACATATTCCAGAAATGGGGTATGACAGCACCACATATGGCAACCTTTCACAAAGCCCCCGCAAGGCCGAAATTTAGCTGCTGCTCTCGGCAGCATATCGGGACCACCCCCACGCGACACTTGGCCCAGCTGTTGCCCATGGGTTGTCCTATTCCCCCGTAGCAGCAGGATAAGGTTCGTCCCCACGATTGCTAAGCTACTAAGTTTACTAGGCCTATAAAACACTAGCATGTGATCAGTACGTTCGAACTTGCTCAACAGGGCCAGCAACGAACAGTCCTTAATCGACACAGACGGGGCCACCACCATGAAGGCCCAGCCTTCTCCATCCATCCTATACAAACAATTTCCCGTCCGGTCTCAACAAAATCCTAAATCCATCTAGTACAATTAAGGGTGATTCTTATCATGCGAGTGGGACCTACCACTCGTCTTCTACCGTTCACCAGACCCTAAGCATAGCAGATTCTAACGATATCCTAGAACCAACTACTACAAAAATAGGACACAAGGTAGGATATGAAAAGGGTAATCCTAATGCAGTTCTAGGGTTTCACATCAACTCCTAATAAACCTAATGCACAAACAATTACTAACCCCAAACAAGTGATAAACAAAAATCCTAAATAGGGAGGCATGCACCGGGGCTTGCCTGGCTCAAATACGACGTTAGCTACTAGAGAGTCAGCTAATATCTCCTCTTGAACTGCTCAGCATCCTGATCCTCTAGCTGCTCCTGATCACCTCAAATGCTACACGTCATGACAAGGAGAATAATGCAAGTTAGATGCAATAAACATAATGCAATCAAATTAGATTCACTTAGATAATGAACTTGGTTTACATGATTTCGAAATTCAATTATGGTACAGTGACATTTTTCTGGGATTAAGCATTACTCAAAGTGATTTACCGTGGAGTCTGAATATTTATTGCATTCTGGATTATTTTCAACAACTTAAAGAGTGTAGAACAGAAAATAAATCATAAAAAAAGATTTAGATATAATCTGATGGTGAATCCTGTTCTGTAAGTGTACTGACTGTGTGTTAACAATCATGTAAAGTTGCAGGATTTATTGAGCAACATAGAATTTACTATGATTTAAACAAATATTAACACAAAAGGATTTATACAGGAAACAGGAAGGTGTTTTGAAGCAATTTGACATTTTCTGTTGATAGACATGAGCAGAAGGAAGCCAAAAACATTATTTTCGCACTTTTCTGATGTGTACTTTATTTTCTATGCATTTTACAAGTTTGCAGCATTTAGATGACATTACAGAAATTGAGAAAATCGCAGACCATTCAGATCTGAGCCACAGGGTGGGCTACACAACGTCCAGCACACCAGATCCGGGCCTGGTCGCACCAGAGCTCGACCATGGCGGCCGGAGCTCGCCGGGAAGCGGCGGCGGCTCGCCGGAACTGGGCCAAACGGCCACGAAAAATCCCAATAAAAATACTGGGACGAAGCATAGATCAACGCGCATCCCTTTGCGGGGTTTGGGATCGACAGAGACCACCAGAGAATGGCCGGCGGCGAGCACAGCGGCTCAGCCAAGAACGGCGACGACGAATGCAAGAACGGAAGCACGAAATCATGGGGAAAAGGGCTGCTGGGCTTCACCTGAACGAGATCTAGCTCGGCGTCTAGTGTGTCGTCGAGGAAGGTGGCAGGAAATGGAAGCTCGACTTGGAGGTGCTTGATGACGACGTACAGACGCGGGGAGAGAACTCGATTCCTGTCGTGGAGGACTGCGAATACGAGGAGGGAGAGGGTCAGGAAGGCTCATGAACACGCGGAGCTCCTCAAATCGCAAGGAATTGCACAGAGGCTCACCGGAGAGGCAGAAATGCACGGCGAGGTCGAGGGAGCTCAACCTCCTGCCATGACGAAGAGCCGTGTCGATCTGGGGCTGCAGTGCACCACAGAGAGGACGGCGACTAGAGGGAGCTAGTCCATTCCGCTGTACATCATCCACAGAGCCGCTCGGACGCGAAGGGAACCAAGCTACGGCTGCGGACGGCGAGTGGAGCTCGAGCTCGACCGGCAATGGCGAGCATAGCGGGATGGCAGCGGGATTGGGGAAAAAGGGGCGCTGGGGTTAGGTTTGGGGAGGCAGCGGGTGAGGGAGGTAGACCGGGGAATTCTTATCCGCGGCGTACGGTCGGAGGCGCGTGGCGTGTCTCCGGTGGCCGGCGGCGACGTGGCTGCCAAGTTCTGACAGTAGCCCCGACTGACTTTCACATTTTCCAGGATTTAAATCGAGCAAACTTCACTCCATTATTTAGGGTACTCTCCGTGCTCCAAAAATCACCAGAATTTCTGAGTTGATAGAGCACAGATCCAGCTCCAACGTTCCCATTGGGACCAAGGAGATTCGAGCAACAGATATCAGACTAAAATTCAGAGAACAGCAGGTTTTGCAGGAACTTCTCTGAATTTTCAGAGGCACTTCCGGAATTGGAAAAATTCTGGAAAATTCTCCAAAATTATCTGTTGTGATGTGCTTGCTACAGAATTTTTTTTTGGGTCAGGTTGTTATTGAAAAGTTTGAGTTGCTTCACAAGCATTGGTTTGACATTTATTTGAACAATTTGCTTTGAATTCAGATTTGGTTTGAAACTGCACTAGGTTCAGTTTGGAGATGTTTTACAGGCTTTTGACAGCAGTGACACAGGGGTGTCACACCTGCTTCCGGTACTCTCACTTCTGCATTGCAGCGTTTAGGTATTTCATTTGTGCTAATCGCTGTTACTGTTCACTGTCTAGAGTAAATAACTTGGCAAAACTACAGATAGCTCTAAAACGCCTGCGTTGCTCCGCCGTTGTTTTGATAAACGCTACTCGCTTTCGCATTCAGGAGAATGTAATTTCCACCACTCATCCGACGACCGACGTCCAGGATCGTTTTCATCTTGAAATTTCACCCCTTGACCCAGCAGGTGAATGGAGCGATGCCGCTGCGGCCGCTGCCCACGCGCTGCACACGGCGGTGGAAGAGGACCACGAGCCCGTCGCCGTATCGCCATCGACGCAGTTCTCCGTGACGCTCACGACGGACGGAGGAAATCGAAGAGGACATCTACTCCGTGTCACAGGAGCGCCACGCACGCCGTCGCTCGCAACGCCAGTTGTAGAAGCAGCTCGATGTGAGTGCCCCTGCCTGTTCCGCTTCGGCGCCTCCTCTCCTTCGATCCTTCCACTCCGTGGCTTCCTCTCTATTCCTTGCGCATGTCCCTGCCTGATGCCTCGATGAACTGAACTGCGTGGTGCTTGTGTATGAACAGTTTCAGCGCAGACTCCCCGTCCCTCGCCAGTGTATGTACATATTCATGGTAATTGTCTCTTGATGGATGCACATCAGGTGCTTGACGTATCGCCTCTACTGTGGCCAGGACGAATACTATGTGAACGAATTACAGATAACAATTAGTCTCTAGGCATGCATCATGACCGGCCGATCTATTATATATATAATAATTGACCAACAAAAGGAGCCACCAGGTTCGCTCTAAAATGCTAAAAATTTCCACGTTAATTGGTGAAAAATAAGAAAAAAAAATTACCCATCACTGCCATTATAAAAAAGCATATCCTAAAATACCCCTGCAACTGTCATACGCCCGACCTTTGCACGTTGTTGTAAAACCTTCGTCTCGATTCGGTGTCCGCTGTGGCGGCCGAGACGCCGTTGACGGAGGAGGCGCCGTCCTGTCGCCGTCCGGAGAGAAGAGGTTCGACTGGCTAGACCTGTGGTACCCGGTACCCGCTTGCCCTGTGCGTGATCTCAAACCCAGCGAGCCGCACGGGAAGACGTACGTCCTCATCCTCAGCGTCGTCACCTGGTACGACAGCGGCGCTCGGCGAGTGGTGCATGATCGACAGGGACGCATCGAGGACAAGGGCACAGCCAGCAGTGCATGTACCATGGTTGGTGCATCGACGGCGCCGGAACCTGCAAGTTATCCCCCAGGCCCCGCTCTCATCACGACTCTAATTCTTCAATTATCGCCGCCGCAAATTGAAATCGAAAGCTTTCTCGCGATTTCTGTGGAAGGTGCACAAGAACAGAGTCATGCGAGGCTCCGCAAGCCGGGCCCTAATACAAGAATGTGACACCCCATGTCACTGGAATCCAGATTGTGCAAACAAGGCCAACTGGACAGAACATAGATTAAAAACAGTTCAAATTTCGAAATCAGTTATTCAAATAAATGTCAAATCAAGGCTTCTGAAGGAACTCAAACTTTCCCATAACAACTTGAGCAAACAAAAATAACAGTGGATGCAGGTCAGATAGAAAGAATTTTTGAGAATTTATCACAGTTTTTGAAATTCGTTTGGATGCCTAAATAAATCCCACAATCTTAGAAAGTGCTCTACTTTGACCAGCCACCATTTGAAATCCTTTTGCAGTCCAGATGTGCATGTTGGCCAGTTCGTAGTTCAGCTCACTACCTTTCCAAAGAGACCAAATTGGTGATTTTTGAAGCTCAATTTCTAGTTCGATTTATGCGCCAAATTTTGAAGAAATTCACAGTTCGAATAATTCGTAAAAACAAAAGATGCCACCGGGCCCACTCGTCAGCCTCACCTCTCTCTCTGAGGACGCCGGAGTCTTTCCGCCGCGTGGCCGACGGCGTACGGACCGCGCCGCGGCGCCCCTGGCCCGCTCCTGACCGCGTCGCAACGTCAAGAACGCGACCCGCTCCTTTTCCCGGCCTCTCCCACTCTCTCCCGTCGTCCTCGAGCTCCCAAACCCTAGACGCCGCATCACCATCGCCATTGCCGAGCCGAGCTCGACTTGCTGGCCGTCGGCGAGCTGTGCCCGGCCAAGGCACGCCCACCAAAAGCTTCGCGGAGACCCTCAACAACTCGCTATGGCTGCCATGGCCGTTTCCCCGGGGTGAAGAGCTCGAATTACGTCGTCTTCTCCAAGCCCGGCAAACCGAGCTCCGTCACCTCGCCGTCAAATTCGTGCTCTCCGGTGAGCCCCACTCAAATCCCTGTCGTTCAGAGCTGCGCAAGCCTCTCGCGCGCGTTCCTGACCATTCTTTTCGTTTCTTCCCAGCTTATCTCGCCAGGACATCACTTTTCCCCGCCATCGTCGTCACCGTGCCAACTCTCCGGTGAACATCACCCTCCCGCCCACCTCGTCGTCGACGCGTACCGTGCCGAGTTTTCCCGCATCGGAGTGAAGCCGTCACTCCTACACCTGCAGCTGGGACACCTCCACGTCGCGCTCGGACCGCAGCCGGACTTCCTCAACCGCCGCCTCTCGTCGCCGACGACCCTCCGGCTGTCCCCGACCCCTCTCGTTACTCTAGGTGAGCCCGCCATCTCGCGACGAACCTCCCCGTTTTCACCGTTGTCCAAAACTCCACCGGGAACCCTGCTCCGGCGAGTGCGCCGCCGCCCTCCGGCGAGCCGGCGCCGTGCCGAGCCCCGGCCGGATCCGGTGTGGCACACCTGGATCCGGTGCACCACGTTCATGTGGTCACGTGTGTGGCTCACGCCTTACTGGCTGGATCCCGTGTGGCACTCGGTAGATCCGTTGCGGCCCAGACTCTGGGGTCGCCCTTGTGGCCCGGATCTGATTGGCCCACCAAGTTTCAAATCATTTTCGAATATCTGTAATTACCAGAAATTGCCAGGAACGTGTAAAATTCATAGTAAATCGAATACACCTCCGAAAATTACGAAACCAATTTTGTTAGCTTACTTATGCTCAGATCTACAACTCATTTTCCTGTTTCCTGTAAAATTATAATTGATGCAAGACTTGTTTAATTCCTATTAAATTTTCTGTTGCTCCTAAAATCATGAACTCTGGTCTGCCTGTTAAGAATATCATCACACACCTGCAGAGCACTTTTCTACTGTAATTTCTTGCTTAATTATTCTTCTATGATTTAAATCATTCTCTGCATTGTATAAATTATTATAAATAATATATTCATCCATAAATCATCAAACTTCACAGTAAATCACTTCCAGTGGTGACTTTCACCAAAAAAATGCCACTGGACATAAATTAATTTTTGAAACCAAATTATTTATTTAATCAACTTAGGTTGATTAAATGGTTAACTTAATTGAAAGTCAATGAAGGAAATACTCCAGACGAAAGTAATTAAACAAATTAATCATTTGCACTTACAGTGTAAATGACTGTCCTATAAATAAATAAATTTTAATTGCATCATGTTATTGCATCTAACTTGCATTTCCTTGTCATGGCATATAGCTCTTGAGGTGATTCAGGAGCAGGTGGAGGACCAGGATGCTGAGCCGCTCAGGAGGAGCCACTGACTGATCCTGTTGCTAACTGTGCTAGTGATAGCGTCGTTCCTGAGCCAGGCAAGCCCCGGTGCATGCCTTCCTATTTATGATTTTTGTTTATCACTTGTTTGGGGCTAGTAATTGATTGTGCATTAGGTTTATTAGGAGTTGATGTGAAACCTTAGAGCTGCATTAGGATTACCCTTCCATATCCTACCTTGTGTCCTATTTTTGTAGATGTGGTCTAGGTTACGTTAGAACTTGCTAGGCTTAGTGACTAGCGGACGGTAGAAGTCGAGTGGTAGGTCCCACTCGCACGATAGGGACCCCTAGATTGTACTAGCTGGATTTAGGATTTGTTGAGACCGGACGGGGAATTGCTTGTATAGGATGGTTGGAGAAGGCTGGGCCTTCACGGTGGTGTAGCCCCGTCTGTGTCGATTAAGGACCGTCCGTTGTTGGCCCTGTTGAGCAAGTTCGAACGTACTGATCACATGCTAGCGTTTTTATGGGCCTAGTAAACCTAGTAGCCTGTGACGCCCTAGTGTCTAGCGGATACTTGCACTTTCTATCGTGGTACTCGGGAGACAAGGGATGCCTCCCAATCGGGGCGTACGTCTGGGATGGGGACCGTGCGGGAGGGCCTTTCTCGGGAAGTGTGAAACCCAGCCAGCTCTAGGGGGGAACAGCGTAAACGGTTGCTGCATACGACTTTTGCGCGTGTGTGGCGTGTGGTCAGGTTTTTCTCCTGCAGGATGTACATCGATGCCGCCGCTCTCGGTCAAGAGCAACCTTGCTCACTGAGTCACCTCGTAGTGTGATATGATTGGTGATATGATGATGCTAGTTTATTACTATTATATTATTATCTTATTACTATTATGCTGCTTACCTGATGTTTGTTTACTTATATCTGTTTAGATAAGTGCACTGTATTATTGGTTAAGTACTTAATTTGAAATAAAACTTGAAAGTAAGGACCAAATAATTAGTACGGGTTATGCAATTGAGTCAGCCTACCCCTTTGTAGCCTTTGCATTCTAGGAGTCGGCTGTAGTTAGCCACGTTGACGGGTAAGTCTTGCTGAGTAACTAGTACTCAGGGTTTGGCTCTTTATATTTTTGTGCAGGTATAGATTTTGCTTCTGCTGTTGCTTGGTGGAGTTCCTCAGCAGGTCCACATCGCAGGGCTTCGATGTGCGGCCACGTTTCATCGAGTGTTGTAGTATTGTATATTTTAGACTTCCGCTGTGCTACTCACGTGTTTTAAATCATTTAAGACTTGTAATAACTTAAAGATGTAAATTTATGCTTTTTATGTGATGTACTGTTGCGTCTGTTCATCAGCGCGTACCGACTCGATCCTGTGAAAAGCGAAGACGCTTCAAAGAACAGAAGAACGTGTTGCAAAGGAAGCGGCCACCATTCATCCCGATGATCCCGGATTCGTCACTGTGTATGGCATCAGTCATGCTTCTCTCTGGGACGTTTCTTTCCATCACAGTTGAGCATGATGTAGAGGGTGGCGGTTCGATCAAGATGAAGATACAAACGGCGAGCATAGATGGGTTTTTGCCAGAGCAGAATACTTCGAACAAGTCATGCTAGCTTCAAGCTTGCAGATCAACAAGGGCATGCCTCATCGAATAGGTTGTGGTAAAAAATAGTGCTATGTTCTACAACTATCTGATCTTCTTCATAATATCTAACCTTTACGATTTATGGCCGGAGCGTGGTACTCATTGGGTTGAAACTTGCAGATTGTTTGAAACTAGCCTCATCTAAAAGGACGTACTGGCTTCAAGCTTGCAGATCAATAGGAACTAGCCTCATCGAATAGGCTGTGGTCTTAAATTTGGCGTATGTTCCACACCCATCTGATATTTCTCATAAGTTATTGATATAGAATATGTTATTGTACGCTTAACAATTAAACACGTGAGAAGGCATTAGTTGTCCAGTTCTTTGCTAATAACAATTTGCTTGGCCTATGATTTTACTTTGAATTCAGTTTCGTTTTTACTATCGGTTGTATATTTATCTTTTCATACAATGGCATTGTAAAAGCTGAATGAGCCGACAACTAGACCAACATATATGTAGTACTGTAGTGAAAATCATATTACTTAAGGAATGAATTAATTAAAAACTTATGAGCTTGGATTTGATATTGACTGACGAAAGTGTATTCTTTTTAATAATGTTAGTCTTCACCTATGTATATACATATCTATATTTATATTTTTTCATAGATTAATATTTTTTCTTCGTAATGTCGAACGGTCAAATGATACAAAAGGGTCATTCAAACTGAAAATAAGACAATATCGATTCTGTCAGTTTCACTATGTGACAATCAATAAGAGCCAAGCTCAGTCACTTAAAAAAGTTAGGATATATTTACCAAAGAAAGTTTTCTGCCATGGCCAATTCTGTGTGGCACTATCGAGGGTGAAAAAAATAGAAACAGTCTGAAAGTGCTTTTTTTATAGAAGTAGTGAAGAAATGTAAAACCGAGATTATTATAGAAGTAATTTTTAAGGTATGACAACATATCAAATTAATATTTCAAATTTTGGCAGTATCGATGGTCTTTGCTTAATCAACTATTTGTGCACATCTTTTTCGCTGAATTATGTTGCTCCTAAGACATTCATATATAATCATTCCACAATATCTGAATCTAATGCAACATTTACATATGAATGCATATTCTGGGCCTGCAATAACATTGATTCAAATCATGACCACGATGATACACCATGGGATGTATTGATTCAGTAATGACCTATTGGTGTGCTGCAGTGCTAGGTTTATGTATCTGTAAAATTACAAATAAAATACGAATTGGCATGTTCTATCAATAAATTTTCTTGGGTATGGTCCACAAGTTATTAGGACCTACCATTTTGAACACCCATTGTACAAGAAAAATGAAAATCAGATCAGCTAGGCATTTGAAACGTTGTGAGGCAATTCAACATAAACTTTTCAAGAACTCAATTTGAAAAAATCAAAAATTAAATAATCCTAAATCCAGTCCAATCTTTAACAGCAAATCAATACTTTTGACTGATGCCTTGGCACAAAAAACATTTAACGAGAATCTATATATATGAAGAATCACCAAAATTTAAATCGGATCATTTCAAACGAAGGTAATGGTGAGTAAAGAAAAATAAATGGGATATGAGCACTATTTAGTACCACATGTGACTTCATAATACACATAAATAAATAAAATCAAATATCAAATGCAACTTTCAAATTAAAAAATTAAAAAAATAATATTCAAACTAGCCGCACAAATGCGCGGGTCGCCATACTAGTTAATATGTAACACTACACAAAAGGGGGCATTAGAAGACGAGAGCCAAGTGCAAGATGAAGGCACCCGTACACAAGAGGGGGGCACACAAGAGGATCAGAGGCAAGTGCAAGAGGAAGGTACCCGTCTAATTTTGTTAGCTGAAGAGGTCACCAGTACACAAGAGGAGGGCACACCGGAGGATGAGAACCAAGCGAAAGATAAAGGCACCCGTCCAATTTTGTTAGCTGAAGAGGTCACGAGTACACAAGAGGAGGGCACACCGGAGGATGAGAGCCAAGCAAAAGATGAAGGCACCCGTCCAATTTTGTTAGCTGAAGAGGTCACGAGTACACAAGAGGAGGGCACACCAGAGGACGAGAGCCAAGTGCAAGATGAAGGCACCCGTCCAATTTTGTTAGCTGAAGAGGTCACGAGTACACAAGAGGAGGGCACACCAAAGGACGAGTGCCAAGCACAAGATGAAGGCACCTATCCAATTTTGTTAGCTGAAAAGGTCATCAGTACACAAGAGGGGGGCACCCCAGAGGATAAGAGGCAAATGCAAGAGGAAGGTAAGTATCTTGTTTGTGCTTGCGAAATATTATGATCTCTTTTGCTGACAACAGCATAACGAGCTATCGATGCAATTTTGTTAGCTGAAGAGGTCATCAGTACACAAAAGGAGGGCACACCAGAGGACCAGAGACAAGTGCAAGAGGACGGTAAGTATCTTCTTTGTGCTTGCCAAACATTATGATATTTTCCTGACAGCAACATATCGACATATGAATGCAATTATTTTCTTTGTGCTGAAGATGAAATCACTTTGCAACAGTGGACGAAGTGGAACAGAGGTTGCGAGCTAGAGGCAAGTATCTTATTTGTGCCTGTCAAATATTGTTGTCTCTTTTGCTGAGAGCAACATAATGACTAACACGTCAATGCATTTTGCTAGTTGAAGAAATCTTCTGTAGACCACCGGCTAGACCAAGAGTTGGCGCAGAGCTTCATAGGATAAACGATGCAATAGAAAGTAAGTTGGCAATCCGCATTGATGAAGGTATGAAACGGCCAATAATACTAATTCAAGCTGCAAAGTTTACAACTGAGGGCGGCATGGTTCTTTGCCAGCACATACCTGTCCTTCCTAGTTGGAAAGAGTACAAGATGGATCCTTCTTATGTGTGTGACTACATTGCAAAAGTTTTTATAAGTACTAGCTACAAATGTCTATCCTAAAGTGACTCTAGTTGATTTGTTGTATCAAATTTTTTCTTATGATTTGTATTCTCTTTCCGTAAATTTTGCTCTTTACTAGGAAAATTTTTGCTTGGACACCACCAACAAGACAGTGAAAGATGCATGTGTTGACATGCTGAAATCCGGCACTCGTCAGTTGAGATATAGGCTGAAGAAGAAGTACTTTGATGGTGTACCAGCGAATGAAGTGACGACAACATCCCCTGTGTCGTCTATGACTGACGAGCAATGGGGAAAAGTAGTGAAGATGTGGCCAAGCCCAAAACACAAGGTATGCCAGCACTTCAAACTACCTCGTTCCTCTTGTCCATACCGCAAAGAATCTTTTCGGTCTCAATCTCATAGAAATGTACCTTTTGCAAGAAATATGTTTTCTAAACCAACACAACTGTGAGAAAGTCTAATTTAATCACCGCACAGGCTTCCGGTGCTACATTGCACAGCTCCATGCCTTAGTAAGGAACCAATCACTTGACGTCTGTGATTACTACTCATCAAATCATGTCCATGTTATTTATTCCAAGCTAATATTTGACATTTCTTTGCATTTTGTTTAGAGAGATAAATATAAGGATGAAGACCCCACCCCGTTGGAACTGTTAAAAGAGTTTCATTCATCACAGAAAAACAGGTTTCAATAGTGAGACTGTACAGAAAGCTATTGTAAGTGCTTCTCTCCTTTTCAATCCCTATTATGCATGCACCACATTTGAAAACCCTGAGAACAAGATGGAGCTCTCACCTGTCATACTTGTTGCTAGGATCATATGGAAGCGATGATGGATAATCCTGTGGAAGAGGGGCAGGAACCACCGTCTACTGAATCTGCTGTTCGTGAAGTTGTGCGATCAAATACCTTTTTTCGTGTTGTGGGCATTTCGCTGAAGAAACGAAGTAGAGTTTCTAGGTCTTCTCAGTTTGAAGATTTGACGTGGGAATTGTACTTGGAGAAAGTCAGAAGGGTTGAACTTTGTGAAACAATTGAACAACAGAATCTGCAGCTGGCTGACTTGAGGAAGATCTCAGTAGAAGCAACCGAGGCTCGCCGTACTACGACAGCCCAGCTTGAGGCTTTGAGGAAGGAAGCAGCACGGAAGGCAAAGATGACTCAATCTTTTCGGATGGTTTTAGGAGTGGAAGGTCATGTGCATCCTCCATCACTAGTATCTGAATGATGATCTTTGTTTCTAGTCTGTTAGGTTTGGGTGTGATTACTGAACTCTTGTTCGTGGGGGTACCATTTTATAATGTGACTCTATATATTGACTCCGGGTTCAAATCATGTGAATGTGAAATGGCTTGAATGTTTGTGATGATCCAAGCATATAGCTTGATATAATTTGTGATGAATTGGCACGACAATTTGTGATGAAAACGGATGGGCCGAGAACGGCCACGTGGGACAATAAGAATATGACACGTGGAGTAACGAGAGCACAAAATGTGGGCCAATAGGGAACGGACACATGGACCAATCCGGGAAGACACGTGGACTAATATAAAGCACCACGTGGACCAATGGGGAGAAGGCACGTGGGCTGACAAAAATAACACGTTGACAAATCAGAAAGCAACACATGGACCAATAGTAAAATAACACGTGGACCAAGCGGAATAGGACACGTGGACCTATTGAAAGGCACCGTGTGGACCAATCGGGAGGCGACACGTGGACAGTTGTAACACGTGCCACGTCTGTGATCGGAATCGATATGTTGACCAATAAGAAATTGACACGTGGATTGTCACGTCATCCTGCTAGCGTGGCGTAGCTACCACGTTGGATGCATCGGTCATCCTGCCAGTGTGGCAGAGTATACGTACGTATACGTACCTTAACTGGCTAACGAAGATAGTCTAACGGCAAATCTAAAAATGTCATAAATCATGACTGACCACGCTTGACTGCTGATGGACCCTAAAAGGTTATAAGTCGTTATTTATGACAAAAAATTTGTCACTACAAGTAGTCGGTGATGCGTTTAAAACGTCACTAATCAGCATATCTGTTCTAGTGAATCTGAAGTGATATCAACGGAAGCAAAAGAAAAGGACTCAAAGACAGCCTTCGCTAAAGCATCACTCCCGTCGGCTTCGAAAGAATACAAGAGGTCCTGAACAGCAAGATGAACAACATTGGTAAAAAGTCTTGAAGGCCCGGACAACATATGGGATGTTGGTCGCAAACCAAACTTGACAATGCTCCACCGAAGCTCCTTCATCAAGATTATCAGGAGTTGTCCCAACAAAGATAAGAGCATCCTTAATCTGGCCTCAAAGACCAGCCAAGCGAAGCCTCTCAGTGTTAACAAGCGCAGCGTTCTCTCGTCCACCTTCTCAAAGAGATCTTTGTTAGATTCTCTGACCTTCGCAAGATCAATGTCCAGCTCTTCAATCTGCTTTTCCAGAGAAGATACCTTCATTTCGAAATCCTCAGCAGACTTACAAAGGGAATCTTTCTCTGAAGAAAGATCGGCCACGCGCTCCTCGCTAATGACAAGCGCCTCCTCTTTATCCTTGACCTTAGACTCAAGGGCGCTAAGGTTACTACGAAGCAGATTGTGATTCAGCTTCATTTGAGAGAGCTCCCTATACTGGCAAAGGGAGGCATGGGTGATAGCAAGAGACTCAAACAATAGAAAAATGGTAAGGAGGCAAAATTCAGAAGCCAATCGAATAAAATAAAAATCTTACCTTCACTTGCGAAAAGATCAAAGACTTCTACAGGGTATCACCACCCTGCAATACCAACTCATCCTCCACTTGAGGAAGGCGAATGCTTTCAGCAGCAGCAACGAAAGGCGCAACTGCTTGAGCACTCATAATAAAGGTGTTTGGTGGCACCTAATCACAAGCTAGCGAATGCTCCTCGGCAGCCTCAACTGAATCAAAAGTCGCGTCAAAAGGAAGAATTTCTTCCTGCATCGTCTCAAAGATAGAATGGAGAAAAAGCTCACCACCTGCTGAAGGGATCAGAACTTCACAGGGTAGAACATGAGGCTCATTTAGAAGCTGAACACCAGAACGATCTGAAAGAGGCCCCAAGTTAGCTTCCATTTGGCAAAGCTCAAACATACTGCGACGAAGAGAAGGACAACCTGAAGCAGCAGCTTCGCTCACATCTTTGTCCTGGACCTCGACCTCAGAGGACGCTCCAAGGCTCTTGCCCTGGATCTTAGCCTTCGATCCAGAGACATCAAGCTCATCAGGAACACTAGTTGCTTCTTTGTCCTGAATCTTGGCCTTCTCAGGAACACTAGACTTGCCCGTATATGCTAAGGAAGAAGGAACTTTCTTTATAACCTCGGCAGAGCTTTTTGAAGAAGAATCTTTCGAAGTCTTCGAAGGCTTAACCGTGGAAGAAGCCTGGCTTCCACCCTTCGGTTTGATAGCATCCATCATCGAAAACATAACTGGCGGTTTAAAGGAAACAGTTGGCTTAGACGGAGCCATTTGAACAGACGAAGCCTTCGAACAGGGAACCGCAATAGCAGCATCATCAGAAACCTGCGAATCAACTTCGCAGGCTGACCTCTTAGAACCACCCTTCGAGGGGTTCTTTTGAATCTTTGCCTTCTTTTTAATATTTTCTTCACTGGACCTTCGGTGACTCGACATCTTGGAGAAAAACGAAAGAATCTCTCATCGCAAAGGGCAGAAACAAGCGAGAAGCTGATTCAGCGTGTAATCAACACGGCCAACAGGTAACATATATATAGAGTCTAAACTGAACATCGGGAGTCGGATGAAAAGTACAAGCAGAAACGACAAACACGTGGAAGAATCAGAAAGACTCATGACATAATCCCATAAAAGGAAACAAAAAGGAGAAATTGTCTCTGGCAATGGTTAAAATAAGAACATCAACAATTGAGGTCTAATGTTGGAGATAATGCCGAAGACTCCCTGATTCTTCCGAAGGTATACAGCTTCCAGCGAAGGCATCAGAAGTAGGAGCGAAGGGGTCCCGCAAATCAACAAAACGGAGCCTACAACAATGAAGACGTAACGGAATTGACAAAGGACCTAGCTGTAAAAACAATCTTTCCTCACCCTATAAATATGGAGAAGGGGATCCTGTAATGACAACAGTTTTTCAGGTCACGAGCCAGATACTTCATTTACTCCGTCCATAAATCATAGTCGTCTCGACATCCTTTGCCCGGCACCACGGGCAAAGGAGGGTTTCGATACGTTACAGAACGGGAGACCCGAGGATCAGCCTGGGCTTTCGCCTTTGTCCAGCATCGCAGACTAATTAATTCAGAGAGAGCTTTGCCGGGAAGGGGACAGCCAACAGGACAACAGGAGGCTTCGCCACACATAAGTAGCAGTCACAAACCCGTTGGAGGGCTTCGCTGAACCCGTCAGGGGTCTCGTTCCCCAACATGGTATTCTTCTCCAGCTAACTAGCCGGGTTGAACCCAAAAGAAGATGGTTTGATGGTATTCACCAAGCGGTAGAAGCAAAAGAAGGCATAAAAATCCAGGTCATTATTGACTTACACATTAACAGTTTCCATTGACGAAACTACACATTAATTTACATGTCATGAGCATATCGTATTTGGAAAGTTCACGTGGGATGCTAATTGTAATTTTATCCATCAGACTCAGTAATTGTGGCTCGAATCACATATCAGTCTCTATTTAAGCTTTATCCTAAGCTTTCTGGGATTACAGGAACTGCTAAGACTGAGGTATGGTGTTTATTAGGCTACTTTCTGAATAATATATTATTCTCATGTTCCAGTATCATGCTGGTTTTGTAGGACAAACGAAATTTTAAAGATGTTTAAGATGCCAGTTATTGAAGTGCCCACAAATCTGCCAAATATACAAGGGGACTTGCCTGTCCAAGCTTTTGTGGTAAGCGTTTTGACCAAGTGATGAATTAAAAGAAAATGAGTTTCCTCCTTTTGTGAGAAGAAAAAATTTGATGGATACTGTTGCTTTTTGTAGACTGCAAGAGGCAAATCGCAATATGTGCTGGCCGAAGTAGAGGCTATGTTTCGATTGGGCTGCCCTGTATTATTTAATTTTCGATACAAATCTAGTCTTTGAGGACCTTATCATATGCCACCATCCTAATAAAAGGAAGTTATGTTATGCATCTGGCTTCTTGGGGCATGAGACCATTAATGATCTATCTTTTTTCCTCGTGTATCTTTGATGTTGCTTTGAGCGTTTAACTACTATTTTTTTTTGAAACGTTTTTAACTAGTATTCTTCAACAACACTATTACCTACCTTTAATTTTGTTGCTGGTCTGGAAGATTGTTTCCAGGAACAGTTCCTTTTGATGGTGCTGACAAAGTAGAAAAGTGACTTCCTTGTTTATACTAGGGACAATGGATGTAATTTGAAAGGCAGACACCAAATATTTTTTCTGCTTCTGTTTGTCCTTTGAGGCCTATTTTATCAGCTTGGCTACTTGGCTTTCATATTCCTTCCTTACAACTGAAGATCAAACACCAGCTTACAACTCAGTGAAACTTGCTCTGACAACACGAACAGCATCAGAAGAAAATTTTCTCATAATCACATGCATAACCAAATTTATATATAAAAAATGGTTTCCCTTTATTTTCATCGAAAGAAAATACTTATTTTTATTGGTCAACATAAGGGAACGTGTGCTCCACTAACACTATATAAACTGCTGAATCCCTTAATCAAACATACCTTACATTAATGAAACTACCATTCTGGAAATATGTTTTAAGCACAATAAGCTATTGAACAAATCCATAAAGTTTGTTAAATACTCCCACCGTTTTTAATTATATGACGCCGTTGATTTTTTTGTTATACTTTGACCAACAATATATATGAAAATAATTAGTTGCTTAACGTGAAATGTATGTTGTTGGATCTATCAGCAAAAGCACTTTAAGATTAATCTATATATTTTTTATTTATACAAATATTTATGAATAAAATGAATGGTCAAAGTACCCAAAAAAAGTCAACAACGTCATATAATTAAAAATGGGGGGAATATCTTTTAGTGAGGGAATTGAATAGTTCAATTTTTGCGGGCACAGCTATGCACGTAATATTGTTTCAAATTTACGTATGCAGCTTAGGTTTGACTCCTCCCTCCTAGTACATAATTGCTGGAGGTACGTATCTCTCCTAAAGGCGCATTAAGAGAATAATCGCATTATAAGCTGCTCCCATCCACCTG
Organism: Eragrostis curvula; assembly: GCA_007726485.1. Lineage (NCBI taxonomy): Eukaryota > Viridiplantae > Streptophyta > Magnoliopsida > Poales > Poaceae > Eragrostis > Eragrostis curvula. Next base: position 43,161,685 of record CM017440.1, read on the forward strand.
CCTTGCGCGCGAGTACGGAGTAGCGAAGCTAGCCGAGACGAGCGTCGGTGTCATCATACTTTTTTTTTATCATGGTGTCATCATACTTGCCAGGCCATGGTTAGCACAAGGGAAACATGTTAATTTCTCACTGTTAGTCAGATCACCGTGGGTGACAGCTGGACCCAAAAAAAAAAGGGCCTAGCTCCGCCCCCCGGTGGTACCGCGCACGTCCCTAGGGGCTCCGGCAACTGAGCAACCTTGTCTCTCGTCGCAGCGCCTCTGTTTGGTACCGCGCGCGACGACGTCGATCGGCACTCATGTCAGCGGCTTGCCATCTCTTTTGAACCGCGTCGCCTGGTAATGTGCAACGCCACAGCTCGTGCTCACCGTCTACGGGCCCCGAACTCAGCATGCGTGTGGAGACGCACGACACTTTGCTGCTAGGAGCGTGGTGCAGTACAGGGCCAGTTTTTTTAAGGGAAATAGGGCCAATTAACTTTAAGGATCTGAGTAATAAGATATGCAGCGCACAAGGACTCGGTACCGAGGTGCGAGGTCATGTCATGATCAACGTCCTCTGGGGGAATTCGTTTACTCGCTCGAGGTTTTGGTTCCCTTCATCACGTGACAACCAAAATGCTCGAACGGATGGAACCGCCCATCAAAACTGTATACAACGCACTACTCATTTATTTGAATTTGCCGGTGCTTGTTTTGGATTCAAGACTTGAGGGGCATTTGCCTCTGGTGAGGAAGGTGGCTAGAAGTAGGTTCAGGCAGCGGCATTTGTATCTTCAGCTGCTCATCACTGAAACTGGAGAGTGCCTTATGTTCCGTTGCGCCTGCACGCATTAACCAGTATTTTCTTCTTGAATAGAACGTGGTATAGGACCGACTTGATCGACAGAGTAATAATCTATGAAGGAAACAAGGAATCCAGCTGGTGGTACTCACGTGATGATCAGAGGATTCAGATCTGGTTATCACGGTAACCCGTGTGGGGGGATTCCTCTTGTTTTATCCGTCACCGACTCCTCACGTGAGCTGCCCGGCGACGAACGGCCGCTGCAGTGGCTCACGGTGCTCGACGTTTCCTCCGCCTGCGCGTCCCATCCCATCCCTCGGTGCCTGCTTTGCACGCTGGGTTCCTGCCTGCGGCTCACGACACGTTTCAGTTTATTAGCCGTCTCTTAATTGCACACGTCGCAGTTCACGTTTTTGTTTCCTTGATGCCTTGAAGGAACGGTTCTCTTTCTGCAACACATGTTCTTTTGGCAGCTTGGAACCAACCACCACCAGCTGGCACTAACGTGATCTGGCTCTAATGAAGCTAAATGATTCAGATCTAATTATCACCATACCCCATGTGGGAGAAATTTGTTTATCCACTCGAGGCGTATAATTTGTCCAGTCTTCAGCTTTAGTCTCTAACAAATGACAAACAAAACACTAAAGAGAACCAAGGCGTCCAGCACAAACACACACCCCTCTATCCTCACACACATCCACCTGTAACTCTCAGCTCTCGAGCAAGCGCACTCAAGCCATCATGGCGGAAGCTGTTGTGGGACTGCTCATCGGCAAGCTTGGCGAGGCCTTGCTGAGCGAAGCAGCCGCCTATGGTGCATCCCTGCTTTGCACGGAAGCTTCTGCTCTCAAGGGCTTCTTTGGTGAGATTCGCAGGGCCACGGGCTGGCTGGAGATCATGCAAGCCTTCTTGCAAGACTCAGAGAAGTTCAGAGGTACCAACCAGACCACTGACGTCTTTGTCAAGAGGATTCGAGGTTTAGCTTTTCGGATGGAGGATGTCGTTGATGAGTTCAAGTACAAGCTTGAAGATGCCAAACATGGCGGGTTTAAAGCAAAGATGAAGAAAAGGATCCAACATGTCAAGGTTTGGCGACGTTTGGCTCAAGAGCTCTGGGAGATCAACGCCGACCTGGAAGATGCTGCAAAACAGATGAATCTTTGTGTCATGCCAACAATAGTGGAGAGGTCCGGTGGAGGTAATGACCATTTTGCTGGATCAGCTTATCAAACATCGTGCTTTGCAAGGGAAGAAGATCTGGTGGGTATCAAAGATAATGTAGAGAAGTTGAAGGGGTGGCTAACAGGTGATTTGAAAGAACATAAGAGCAAAATTGTTGCAGTTTGGGGGATGGGTGGAACAGGTAAAACTACTTTGGTTAATCATGTCTATAAGATTGTAAAAGAGGAATTTGATGTTGCTGCATGGGTAACTGTGTCAAAGAGTTACCAAGTTAAGGGATTGCTGCAGAAGATCGCTCAAGAGACAGGTATCTCAGTTGATGTTAGCAACATGGATATGAGAGGCTTAGGTGAGACCATCAGTAACCATCTTCAGTGTAAAAGTTATATCTTGGTTCTAGATGATGTGTGGGAACAGAAGGTATGGATTGATATCATGGACGTCTTTCCATATGGCCGCAACAATCGATTTGTTTTCACATCAAGAATTTTTGAGGTTGCATCAATGGCAACTAGTGGCTGTGCAGTTAAGCTGGCACCCCTAGAAGACAATAACTCTTGGAAGTTGTTTTGCAGTTTAGCTTTCCGAAATGTTCGAGACAAAAAATGCCCATCAGAGTTGTGCAATTTGGCTGTAAAGTTCTTGGAAAAGTGCGATGGACTGCCTCTTGCTATTGCATGCATAGGTCGTCTACTCTCTTGCAAATCACCAACTATTTCTGAGTGGGAAAAGGTGTATGAGGATTTGGAGTTGCAGTCAAGAGTGATCTATGGTGTTGATAGTATTCTAAAAGTCAGCTTGGAGGACCTTCCATATGAGTTGAAGAATTGTTTCTTACATTGTGCACTTTTCCCAGAGGACTATGAATTGAAGAGAAAAATATTAATAAGGCACTGGATCACTGCTGGATTCATCAAAGAAAGCTCAAAGAAAACACTGGAAGAAGTCGCAACGGGCGTCTTAAATGGGCTTGTATACCGAAGCCTACTACAAGTTGTGGAGAGAAATGAGCTTGGACAAGTGACAAGTTGTCGAATGCATGATATTATCCGGTGTCTTGCCCTTGAAAAAGCTGAGAGTGAATGCTTTAGTAAATTTTATGAGGGCTCAATGACATTTTCTTTAAATGTCACGCGTCGGCTGTCAATACAGAGTACAGAGATTGCACCCCTTAATCAATCTGGCGCAAGACATCTCCGTGCATTTCATTTTTTCACGAGTTCTGTCAATGTTGATCTGTTGAGGCCAATCCTTGCTATTTCAAATTTGCTGTCAATATTGGATCTGCAAAGTACTCAAATTCAGATGTTGCCTGATGTGGTTTTCAGCTTGTTTAATTTGAGGTTTCTGGGTCTGAGGTCCACTGGAATTGAAGTTTTGCCAGAGTCAGTTGGAAAGTTAACAAACTTAGAAGTATTAGATGCCGCCCAGACTCGTCTGTTATCATTACCGAAGAGTTTAGCAAAACTAAAGAAGCTTAGGTATCTGCACGCATCGAAGGCCGAAGAAACTTATTATGAGCTTGATGGTGGAATTGAGGTGCCTAGGGGCATAAGGAACTTGACCAGACTGCATGCTCTGCGAGATGTTAAAGCAAGCTTAGAGACTCTATGTGATGTTTCAGCTTTGTCGGAGTTAAGAACATTTGAACTTAGCGGTGTGAAAAGTGAGCATTCTTTGAACTTGTGCAGTGCTATCGAGAAGATGAGCCATCTTGTCCACTTGTCAATCAGTACATCAAACGAAAATGAAGTGTTACCAATAGAAGCACTCCGTTTACCAGCAACTCTTTCTAAACTTGTTCTGAAAGGAACTCTGGAAAAAAATCAGATGCCTCGGATTCTTTCATCCTGGTCGCACCATATTAATCTCAATCGATTGACTCTGGCATTCTCCAAACTCTATGATGATTCATTTTCTAGCCTTACGGTGCTTCATGGTTTATGCCGTTTGGTACTTCATAAGGCTCATGACGGGAAGAAATTGTGCTTCACTAAACAGTCGTTTCCTAGACTCCAAATTTTATGCATATGGGGTGCTCCACAGCTGAACCAATTCGAAATAGAGGAAGGTGCACTTGGGAGCCTAGTTCAGCTATATTTAATAGAATGCCCAGAATTGAAGTGTGTCCCGCGTGGCATTGAGAATCTTGCAGCCCTTGAGGACCTACATTTGATGGACACCTCAGAGGAGCTCATACAGAAGCTTCGGCAGAAACATGATGCAGATGAATGCAACGAAGAGCTCATGAAGATTAGCCACATTAAACAGGTTGTTGTTGTACTATCTGAGAAAAACATACGGGAAAGAATTCGCTGAACGAAGGCTTGGATGTTGCTGTTCCAGATGTAGGTTTTTCCCTTTTGGTTGAACAGAGTTGTTCTGTATAGTAAGGTATACTTCAGTCTCTGGGTGCATTCTTTGATGCATGCCTGCTTAGTTCCTTCTCACCTTTTCTTATACGTGATACGTACGTGCAGATATCAGAGCAACTCGGCAAAACACTACAGGAAAATGATGGAAGCGTGCTGTGCTGGGATTGGGAAGCCTACTGCTATTAGGACAACAGGCAGGGGAAGCTTGCATCTGGCAGAGATTAACATCCGGTGACGAGAAGACCTCTCTCAGGATGAACCTCAAAATGTGCCAACGCAGTTGGCAGTACAGTTCTCTTGCTTGACTTCGGAGATGTGCGTGTGGGAACAGGAGAGAAAACCACCTTTAGTTTCCCTGTTCTAGCAGTTCATTTGCTTATGTAATCATATTCAAGTTTCTATTCAGTCGATCTTTCGTTGTTTGGAGTTGTTTGGCTTCGTGTCCTCCTCGAGGTTGAGACATCTCTCAGGTCTCTAGTAAAATTGAGGAGTCTTGTACCTAAACGAAACCTGTGATGTTCCTCTGTTTTCTTCTTTGATATATAAGCCAAGCGAATGGTTTTCTTTTTTTTGGAAGTGTGACAAGCGAAAACTTTTCTGTCGCATAATCGAATCTTGGAATGTGTTTTTAAGCAGCTTCTTGTTTGTTGGCCCCGCAGGACACTGAAAAACGTTTGCCCATTTTATCTTGGGCAAATTTCTTTGACAGTTTTTGGTTCCTTGTTTGCTCTGCTTCGGCGTTTCAGTTCACCGTTGACAGCCGCCGCCCTCTCCGGCACCTCCAAACCCACCACCCCCGCCCCCGCGGCCAAGGCGGGGTCATGGAGAGACCTCTCCGGCTCTCCGGCATCCTCAACGCCTGGGTCTCCGTCGGCGCTTCGACGAGCAGATGGCGCGCACAACCAGCCAGCGGATGTTTTTCTCGGTACCTCTTTCGCTGATGCGGTGGTGTATTGTGCGCGCGTCTGTGTGCAGCTGAAGGGGAGATGCTCGCCGACGTCCAGGCCGGTCCGGCTGCTCGTATTCACTTCCCGTCACTGAATTGCAGCGATTCCTTCCTTTGGGTTGGCTATTGTCTGAGTTGCTGGTGCTTGCTCCCTTGTACAGAGGCGTTTACGGTGGTGCGGCATTTTGATGTGCAGATACATACACAAGTAGACATAGTTGATGGGGGCAATTACACACTCTTATTTCTTCAAGCTTGTTTTATTTTATTTAGTAGAAGACGAATTAGATTGAGTACAGTAACTAAAGAGTATACTGCAGTTACAAAAGGGTATGCTTATGGATTAAAGGGTTCATGGGTGAAACGAGTTGCTTAAATCGTGATTCTGCATTTTATCTAAGCAAAAGGCTAACTGTTCCCGTTGCTCTTATTTTATCCGATTTATCACTGGGTAATGCTTGAACAAAAATACTACAGCTATGCTGCATGCTCCGCAGCTCAATCAAGTAGAAATACTAGAAGATTCACTGCAAAGACTTTTGAGCAAAAGTTTTCGTTCTCCCAAAATTGAAGGGCCTCCAACATTGTACTGAGTAGCTTAATCCCCTTCGTCTGTATTTGCGAGAGACACTGGACTACTGAAGACTGTAGAGGAGCTTATGCAGAAGTTTCGTCAGGAACGTGAATTGAACAAATGCAGTGAAGGCCTTATGAAAATTACCCACATTAATAAGGTTGTTGTTGGATTAACAGAGAAAAGCATAAGGAAAGAATTTGAACTGAACACACGTATGCTGCTATTCCTCGAGGCATGCTTGCTAATTTGGTTGATACGGCTGTTTACATGGAAAGATACAATACTTAATTTTTGAGGAGTTTTACGGTATCCTATACCACTAGTATTATACTAGTGGTATTGTGAAGGGTAACACAATCATTTTGGTTTTATCAGTCCGCTTCCTATTGTGCCGTCGCCCCTCTAAATCCTTTCATAGCCACCCTGTCTTCGCATATCTAGTCCTACCGACACCTATGATGTTGTCTCCTTACGGTGCCACTGATTTGCCCTTTGTCGTCACCGATTTTACGTCAACATTAAATTTTTTTTCTAAAATACCCCAGTATTATTAATACTACTCAAAATACTAGTTGTATTTAAGGTTGCATGAGAACTAATCTGAACCGTCGGATTTTAAATACCACTAGTATATACTAGTGGTATGCACAATACCACTAATATAATACTAGTGGTATATGGTACCGTAAAACTTTGTGTTCATAAATGCCCCCTCAGTTGCTTTTTTTCTTGTACGTTCATATGCACAGCAAGTAGTTAATATGGCAAATTACACAATTTATAGTTCTTCCAGCTTGTTTTATATTATTCAGTAGTAGATGAATTAGTTTAAGTGCAGTAATGAAAGTAGCGCATGTGTGTTCATGGATGAATCTAAGAAGTTGCTTATATCTGCTAGAGTGTGACTAATATTATGAGCTATAAAGAAAAACCTGTGATGCTGCAAGTTTTTTTTTTTTTTTGGAACTGGATGCTGCAAGTTTTTTAGGCAATTGCCAATTGATCCAGTTGCTCTTGTTTGCTTCATTTGTCACTGGATCGCTTGGGAAAAAATATTACAGGCAAATGATTCATGACCATAGGAGTTGTGTTGACAAGCCAACAAGCCACAGGGACCAAGGCTGTTCAAACAGGGTTGGATCAAAACTGTTTCAAACCGACCCTGCAGCAAGCGAACTGTGTACGAACAGTAATCGCACTGGTTACTGTTCACTCTATGAACCGCTGGGGACCCGTCGGTTTTAAGCGGGTTGCTGGAAACCATAGATGGAAGAAGCTGGAGTCCAGTGATAGCAACATTGCAATCAGGAAGAAGTTTGAATGGGTTGTGGTTGGTCTCTTCTGTTTCTCTTGTCTAGAAGCGTGTGCAGAACCAGGAGGATAAAAACTGTCCTCATTACCATGAACCTTATTTTAGTTCAGGTTTATGTTTATTCGATGACTGGCTGGGCTGGGTAGATGTCCCCGTCGTTGATGTCTCTCCCAAGTCTGTAATAAAACTTGCCGGGTATTCTTTTGTACCGCTGAACCTGATATAATCTGTAATGTGTAAATGGTGAATTGTTTGCCTACAGGTCGTGCCAGTTTGATTTGACGAGCCAAGTGAACTTAAGCTTGCCGTGTCCGTGTGGTTGTTCTGCTCAGCAAATTTGCTCCAAATACTCGGGGTTTGGGAACCGAAAACAGAATATTGGAAACCAAAGGCTCCCCTATTCTTCGTGAGGATTTTTACGGTCCCTCATACTATCTAGTATTATTTTAAAATACTAGTCAGTATTATGATCTGACGGTTCAAATCGATTGACTCTTTCTTACCAATACTAGCTAGTATTCATGGCACATTAGTAATTATATCGTTACGATGAGGTTAAATTTGAAAAAGAAATATTGCAGATTATTGATTATAGGTGGTGTTCGTTTCGTTTAGGACTAAAGTTTAGGCCAAAGTTCTTGTTATTTAAAGGTATTAAATAAAGTGTAATTACAAAACTTTTTGCAGAAATTTGGGCTACTTTGCGAGACAAATGTAATTAAACTATGATTAGACGATGATTACTGTAGCATCACCGTAGCAAAACATAACTTAATTAGGCTCGTTAGACTCGTCTCATAAATTAGCACCCATCTGTAAAAAAGTTTTATAATTAGACTTTATTTAATACCCTTAAATAGCAAGATTCTCTGAATTAAACTTTAGGACTAAAGGAAACGAACACGCCCTATAATTATTGTTTTATGTTACAATATTCATCAGTCGCCGACGAGCCTCCAGTGATCTCACCGGCGAGCCCGCCACGCCGACAAGCTTCCTCGCAGTTGCCGGGTCGATTTCCTCATACCTCGCCAGGGTCGAGCTCCGCCGCCACTCCATTGATGGCGACCATGTCACACCCCTTTCCCCCAACCTTGTCTTCATCAGCGCCGGCAGAGGTCCGAGCTCTATTTTGCAATCGGGGCCGACCTCCATTTGCCACGGAACTGAGCTCCACGTCAACCGAGTCCGAGCTTCATGACCGGCAGGCTCAACCTCCATGGCTGCTGGCCGGGATGGCAATACTGGGAAACATGTCGTCGTCGTCTTCTTTGAGTGTGCAAACAGTGAGTTCTTTGGCAGTCGTCGTTTTCTTCAAGAACAGAGTCGTGGATGAACCAACGGATGAACAAATTCAGCTTCTTCAAGTTGTGTGAACGGGCGATTCTAGCTGAGGCCCTCGCCGAAGTTACGGCCGCCGGGTTTGGGCTTAGGGATTTGGGTTTTCGGGGTTCTCCGACGACCTCCGGGTATAGAAAGGGTCGAGGGGAGGCGGTCGGACTGGCGGCTGGCGGCGGAGAGGCGGTGCAGCAAGGTGCCGGAGCCGCTGGCGGTGGGCGCGCGCGGACGGCGGTGAGCACAATCAAGCGTTGAGAATCGAAAAGAGAGAAAGAGTGTGAACTCTGGTGGCTGCTTTGGACAGAGGTTGAAGAAAACAGGAGCACCGTTGGATTCGAATCCAACAATCCACATTGTTGACTGAAAGATGCCTTATTTTCAGGCGCCTCATGAATAGCGAGTCATGGAGAAGTCGAATAAGAAACATTGAATGAACTAATTCAGTTTCTTTACCAGGCAAACATTATTTGAAATTTCCAGTGGCTTCCCAAACTACCCCAAACAATACTAACTAGTATTTTTCAAATATACTAGCTAGTATGGAGGACAGTAAAAATCCTCCTTCTTGTATGCTTGTCCCAGCTCGCATTGATAAGCATGAATACGCATCTGGCCCCGTCTCTACTGTCTCCCTAGCAAACGCCTGCACGCAGAATGGGGTCGCCTAAGATCTGATGCCTCGCCATCTTCCTTGCTCATCGGCCGCTACACGGGCACGCCCTGCCTTCGTTGTCATTCTGAGCTCGTGGTCTCGCTGACCACTGAGCTCGCTGCTTGGCCAGCCTCCGACCTTGCTTGTTTTTCACACACGCTATCCTTGGCGCTGAACCCCTTTGCAGAGCATGGCCCAGCGCACATATTCACATGATCACTTGTAAATCATTTTTTTTTCCTCGCAAAGATACCATGCATCGATGATCGACTCTGACCCCATTTCACAAAACAATATGCCATGCCAGGCTAGAATAATACTTGCTCCAAGCTTCGTAGTACCACGGGATCAAGCAAGGAATGGATGCTTACCCACTTTGCTACTGATTGGAAAAAAAGTAGTGTCCTCCTGGTCGGTATGATCACAAGCCACTAATCTTTATTCGCTAGCACGTTTGCTTTCTTCACTTTGCTACTGATTCCTAGCACCTTTGCTTTCGTTTTCTTCGTCACACGGCTCACATCCAGTACTCTTCATCATCATTCAGTACCCACATCCACTTGCAACTGTTGAGCTGTCAATCAAGAACCCGAAATAACTCACTGGATCGTCTAAGTTGGTTGTCACTTCCTCTGCCAAGCAAGCTTGTTTTATTCCCCTATTCAGATTCTGGTAATTCTCTTTTCGACTCCGTCACTTCTTCTGCCAAGCAAGCACAGTTCAGGCTCAAGCCGATCAGTGCCCGCGAGGTCCCGTGCTCAAGAGAACGGTCAAACTTTTCCGACTGCTCTTTGTCGTCAGGACTCAGGACCGTCACCAACTCCCCACCGAGCTGGCCGGAGACTGACCACGGCGTGTCCCATTCGGCGGCGAGGCGTGAAACCTGGCCCCCGGCCTGAGCCTGACCCATCCCACCATGCCCCGTCCGGCCCGCGTCCTCCCGCCCAGACTGCGTGCGCCATTCCCCAGCGTATTGTGTCGCCCACATGCATCGTGTATTTGTGCGCGGTTGGGTTTATTAGCAACATTACCCCGTGAGCATGGGTGAAGGATTGACACGTAACCACGAGGAATTAGCAAATAACCCTGGCGCTGCCTTGTGCCTGCATAAGTGCCTGCTCCTTAGTAGTATCTGCACGCCGGGTTCCTGCCTCCGGCCCACGAACTGTGTTGCGTACGTTTCAGATTATTAGCCGTCGCTTGCACACGTACGTCGTGATTCCCGTTTCTGTTTCCTTGACGCATTGAAGGAACGGTTCTCTTTCTGCACTACATGATCAGAGAGGGGCAAACTGTCGTTCTTTCCGAGTGTCATATGTTTCCGTTGCGCACATTTGCTTTCTTGAAAGGAACGTAATACAGGAACAACTTGATCAATCAGACTAATAAAACTATGATGCAAAACGAATAATTTAGCTGGCACTGACTTGTTCTAGCTCTAATAAAGCGAAACTTGAGGCTTTACTTTGTGGTCCTCGGCTTTAGTCTCTAACACAAGACTAACAAAACTCTGAAGAGAACGACGGTGCCCAGCACAAACCCACACCCCTCTATCCTCACACGCATCCACCTGTAACTCCCAGCTCTTGAGCAGCACCATGGCGGAGGCTGTTGTGGGGCTGTTGATTGGCAAGCTTGGCGAGACCTTGGCTAAGGAAGCAGCTGCCTATGGTGCATCCCTGCTTTGCACGGAAGCTTCTGCTCTCAAGGGCTTCTTTGGTGAGATCCGCAGGGCCACGAGCTGGCTAGAGATCATGAAGGCCTTCCTGAAAGACTCGGAGAAGTTCAAGGATACCAACGAGACTACTGATGCTTTAGTCAAGAAGATTAGAGGTCTAGCATTTCGGATGGAGGATGTTGTTGATGAGTTCAAGTACAAGCTCGAAGGTGACAAGCATGGCGGGTTTGCAGCCAAGATGAAGAAGAGGATCCAACATGTCAAGGTTTGGCGTCGTCTGGCTCAAGAGCTCGGGGAAATCAATGCAGATCTTGAAGACGTTGCAAAACAGAGGAACCTTTGTGCGTTGCCGGAGAGGCACGTTGGAGGAAGTGACCATCATGCTTCATTGACTAATGAAACTGTGTGTTTTGCAAGGGAAGAGGATCTGGTGGGTATCAAGGATAATGCTGAGAAGGTGTGGATTGATATCATGGACATCTTTCCAAATGACTGCAGCAGCCGATTTGTTTTCACCTCAAGAAATTTTGATGTTGCATCAATGGCAACTAGTGGCTGTGCAGTTAAGCTGGCACCGCTAGAAGAAAACAACTCTTGGAAGTTGTTTTGCAATTTAGCTTTCCGAAATGTTGGAGATAAAAAGTGCCCGCCAGAGTTACACAATTTGGCTGTAAAGTTCTTGGAAAAGTGCGATGGCTTGCCGCTTGCTATTGCTTGCATAGGTCGTCTACTCTCTTGCAAACCCCCAACTCTTTCGGAGTGGAAAAAGGTGTACGAGGAGTTAGAGTTGCAGTCAAGTGTGATCCGTGGTTTTGATAGTATTCTAAAAGTCAGCTTGGAGCACCTTTCATATGAACTGAAAAATTGCTTCTTACATTGTGCAATGTTTCCCGAGGATTATGATATAAAGAGGAGGAGATTAATTAGGCATTGGATTACTGCTGGATTCATCAAGGAGAAAGGGAACAAAACTTTGGAAGAAGTGGCAGAGGACTGCTTGTATGAGATCATAAATCGAAGCCTACTACAAGTCACGAAGATGAATGAGTTTGGGAGAGTGAAATGTTGCCGAATGCATGATATTGTCCGCCATCTTGCCCTCAAAAGAGCAGAGGAAGAATGCTTTTGTATTACTTATGAGGGCTCTGGGACATTTTTAAAAGATGGTGTTCGTCGATTGTCATTATTGCATAGTGCCAATATTCCACCACGGTGTGAATCTGGAACCAAACATCTCCGTTCAATCCATGCCTTTACTAGTAATCTCGATATTGATTTGCTGAAGTCTATCCTTGCATCTACAAGCTTGTTGTCAACATTGGACCTGCAGGGTACTCAAATCAAAGTGCTGCCTATTGAGGTCTTCAGCTTGTTTAATCTGCGTTTTTTGGGTATTAGGAAGACTCGAATTGAAATTTTACCTGAAGATGTAGGAAGATTACAAAACTTAGAAGTACTTGATGCATGCCGTACTGCTCTGGTATCTTTACCAAAGGGTGTGGCTAAACTAAAGAAGCTCAGGTTCTTGTACGCATGTAAAGCGATCACAGAAGAAGGCGGCGTTAAGGTGCCTAGGGGCATTAGGAACTTGACTGGACTGCGCGCTCTGCAGCATGTTAAAGCAAGCAAGGAGATTTTATGTGATGTTGCAGCTTTGACGGAGTTAAGAACATTTTCAGTTAGCGGTGTGGCAAGTGAGCACACCTCAAACCTTTGTCGTGCTATCATGAATATGAGCCATCTTGTCCATCTGGCAGTTCATGCGTCAAGTGAGAATGAAGTTTTACCATTTGAAGAACTCCGTTTACCAGGAACCCTATATAAACTTGATATGACAGGGCAGCTGGAAAAGAAACGGATCCCTCAGATTCTCTCATCCTGGTCGCACCTAGGCAATCTCACTAATTTGTTTCTTAAATTCTCCAAACTTGATGAAGACTCATTTTCTAGCCTAATGGTGTTACATGGTTTATGGCATCTTGATCTTAATAAGGCTTATGATGGGAAGAAATTGTGCTTCCCCGTACAGTCGTTTCCTAAACTTCGAGCCCTATCAATAAAAAGTGCGCCACAGCTGAACCAGTTCGAAATAGAGGAAGGTGCATTGGGAAGCCTTGCTCAGCTATATTTGGGACGATGCCCAGAATTGAAGTGTGTCCCGCGTGGCATCGAGAATCTTGCAGCCCTTGAGGAGCTATTTTTGATAGACACTGCAGAGGAGCTCATAGAGAAGCTTCGGAAGAAACCAGAAGCGGATGAATGCAATGAAGAGCTCATGAAGATTAGCCACATTAGAAAGGTTGTTGTTATACTATCTGAGAAAAACATACGAGAAAGAATTTGCTGAAGGAAGGCTTGGATGTTGCTGTTCCCAGAGGTAGGTTTTTCCTTTTTGGTTGACTTTCTGTATAGTAGGGTACTTTAGTCTCTGTGTGCATTCTTTGATGCATGCCTGCTTAGTTCCTTCTCACACTTTTCTTGTAACGTGCAGATATCAGAGCAACTCGTCAAAACACTACAAGAAAGTGATGGAAGGGTTCTGTGCTGGGAAGCCAACTGCTGCTAGGACAATAGGCAGGGGAAGCTTGTAGCTGGCAGAGATTAACGTCCGGTGACGAGAAGACTGCTCTCAGGATGAACCTCAAAATGTGTCAACGCCGTTGGTAGTACAGTTCTCTTGCTTGACTTCGGAGTTGTGCGTGTGGGAACAGGAGAGACAACCTTCTTTATTTTTCCTGTTCTAGCAGTTCATTTGCTTATGTAATTTATATTCAGGTTTCTATTTAGTCGATCTTTGGTTGTTTGGAGTTGCTTGGCTTCGTGTCCTCCTCGTGGTTGAGGCATCTCTCAGGTCTGTAGTAAAATCGAGGAGTCTTGTATCTAAACGAAACATGTGCGCACTCCTTTCGATGTTCCTCAGTTTTCTTTGATATATAAGCCAAGCGAATGTTTTTCATTTTTTGAAGTATGACCCAATCGAAACTTGGAATGTGTTTTTAAGCAGCTTCTTGTTTGTTCGCCCCGCAGGACACTGAAAAACGTAGTTGTTGGTTCCTTGTTTGCTCTGCTTTGGCGTTTCAGTTCACAGCGTCCGCTCACGCCCTCTCCGGCACCTCCAAATCCACCATCCCTGCCCCCGCGGCCAAGGCGGGGTCATGAAGAGACGCCTGGGTGGTGCACGACTACCGACGCCTCGTGGACTCTGTCGGCGCTTCGGAGGCTTTCCAACGAACAGGTGGCCTGCAGAGCCAGCCAGCGGATGTTATTCTCGGTACAGCTTTCGTTGATAATTCTACATTTACCGGCGTGGCTTACGCGGTGCATTGTACTCGCGTCTGTGTGCAGCTGAAGGGGAAGACAGCGGAGTTCCGCGCCCGCCTGGCGCGCGGGGAGATGCTCGCCGACGTCCAGGCCGGTACGGCTGCTCGTATTCACTTCCCGTCACTGAATTGCAGCGGTTCCTTTGGGTTGGCTATTGTCTGATTTGCTGGTGCTTGCTCCCCTGTCCAGAGGCGTTTACGGTGGTGCGGGAGGCATCAAGGATGCGGCATTTTGATGTGCAGGTACCCAGCTTTGCCTGCATAAGCTTGAAATTGGTAGGCCCGAGTTGGTTCTTGCGGTTGAGTTCCTGTTCCTTGGTATACTGTGTGCAGATAACTGGTGGTGCTGTGCTGCGCGATGGGCACCTGGGGATGGGTGAGTGGAAGACGCTTGCATCCACACTGGCGGCGTATCTCAATGCTCTGACAGGGTAAGGGGTCCATGGTACCATACGAAATTTGAAATTTTGTACTTCTTTGTTTCTACATCTAACCGACTTAGGGGGTTTGCTCCATCAAATACGTTATGCATTTTGCATTGCTGGTAAATGCAACATATGCTCTTAGCTTCTTCATGTATGCTCTTTCCTGATTACTTGTTGAGAATGGTTTCTGTAGGTTAACTGAGAAAAAAAGGCATATGTAAAAGATGCTGCAATTCCAACATGCACGTTGTCGTTCACATGCCAATTTGTATTTATCTTCTGCATTCATATGCATGCGTGCTGATAGAGGGCATTATGCATAAGAAGCAAAAGAATCTAATTGGGTCAACCTTCATATGCATACGTATAAATAGTGGAGCATATGAACAAGAAGTAGAAGAAGCTTGTTTTATGTTTCTCTCATATACTTGAACGAATTTGAGGGTTCAGAGGTCACTTAAATTGCTTATACCTGTTGATGTGTCACTAGTATCATGGGCTGTGTGGAAACTCGTAAATCATGTTGCAGTTGTCGATACATACACAAGAACTAGACATAGTTGATCAGGGCAATTACACACTCTTATTTCTTCCAGCTTGTTTTATTTTATTCAGTAGATACAAATTAGATTTGAGTACAGTAACTAAAGAGTATACCGCGATTACTAAAGTAGCACAGGTATGCTTATGGATTAAATGGTTCATGGGTGAAACGCGTTGCTTAAATCGTGATGCTGCATTTTTTCTAGGCAAAAGGCTAACTGTTCCTGTTGCTCTTATTTTATCCAATTTATCACTGGGTAATGCTTGAACAAAAATACTACAGATATACTCCATGCTCCGCAGCTCAATCAAGTAGAAATACTAGAAGATTCACCACAAAGACTTTTTGAGCTAAAGTTTTTGTTCTCCCAAAAATTGAAGGGTCTCCAACATTGTACCGAGTAGCTTAATCCCCTTCGTCTATATTTGCGAGAGACACTGGACTACTTGAGACTCTAGAGGAGGTTATACAAAAGTTTTGTGAGGAACGTGAACATTAGCCACTGGAGACTCTAGACACTGGACTACTGAATTGAACAAATGCAGTGAAGGCCTTATGAAAATTAGCCACATTAAAAAGGTGGTTGTTGGATTAACAGAGAAAAGCATAAGGAAAGAACTTGAACTGAACATGCGGATTCTGCTATTCCTCGAGGTATGCTTGCTAATTGTGTTGATACCGCTGTTTATATGGAAAGATACAGTACTTAAGTTTTTATGTTCATAACGTGCCTCCTCAGTTGCTTTCTTCTTCTACGTTCATATGTATAGGTGCTAAAAGCAGAGCATATGCACATCAAGTAGTTAATATGGCAAATTCCACAATTTATAGTTCTTCCAGCTTGTTTTATATTATTCAGTAGTAGATGAATTGGTTTAAGTGCAGTATTTAAAGCAGCGCATGTGTGTTCATTAATGAATCTAAGAAGTTGCTTATATCTGCCAGAATGTGACAAATATTATGAGCTATAAAGAAAAACTGTGATGCTGCAAGTTTTTGAGGCAATTGCCAATTGATCCAGTTGCTCTTGTTTGCTTGATTTGTCACTAGATCGCTTGGGAAAAATATTACAGCCAAATAATTCAAGACCATAGGAGTTGTGTTGACGAGCCAACAAGCCACAGGGACCAAGGCTGTTCAAACCGGGTTGGATCAAAACTGTTTCAAACTGACACTGCAGCAAGTGAATTGCGTGCAAACAGTAATCACACTGGTTACTGTTCACATTATGAACCTCTGGAGACCCGTCCGTTTTAAGCGGGTTGCTGGAAACCATAGATGGAAGAAGCTGGCGTTCAGTGACAGCAACATTGCAATCAGGAAGAAGTTTGAATGAGTTGTTGGTCGGTCTCTTCTGTTTCTTGTCTAGAAGCGACGTGTGCAGAACCAGGAGGATAAAAACTCCGTCCTCATTACCATGAAACTTATTTTAGTTCAGGTTTCTGTTTATTCGATGACTGGCTGGGCTGGGTAGATGCCCCCCGTCATTGATGTCTTTCCCAGGTCTGTAATAAATCTTGCTGGGTATTCTTCTGTACCGTTGAACCTGATATAATCTGTAATGCGTAAATGGTGAATTGTTTGCCTACATGTCGTGCCAGTTTGGTTTGACGACGAGATAAGTGAAGGCATTCCTTTTGTGTCACCTGTTCAGCACAAGGTAAACAAGATTTTGTTATGTGCAAGGCATGGATTCTCATTGGTTGTGTACCCTTTCTTCTAGGCAAGGCAAACCTGGGACGAAGCCGTTCGGTTGTGTTTACCTGTGGAGTTAAGCTTGCTGTGTCGGTGTGGTGGTTCTGCTCAGCAAGTTTGCTCCAAATACTCTGGGTCTGGGATCCGAATACAGAAGATTGGAAACCAAAGGCAACCCTACTCTTTTATGCTTGTCCCAGCTCGCATTGATAAGCATGAATACGCATCTGGTCCCGTCTCTGCTGTGTCCCTAGCAAACGCCTGCACGCAGAACGGGGTCGCCTGAGACCTGACGCCTCACCAGCTTCCTTGCTCATCGGCCGCTACACGGCACGCTTTGCCCTCATTAGCATTTTGAGCTCGTGACCACTGAGCTTGCTGCTTGGCCAGCCTCCGACCTTGCTGCTTGACCAGCCTCCGACCTTGCTTGTTATTCACACAGGCTATCCCTGGCGCTGAACCCCTTTGCAGAGCATGACTCTTAAGCAAATTTGTGTTTAGCAATCTGTTGTTCATAATACTTGTCTTAGCTCCTTGCCTAGCAATATTGGCTGCTCACTGTTGAGGCTGTATTTGTGTGTTCAATGATGCATAGTACAGTATAGACCACTTTTCATATTGATTACCTTGTATTGCCCTTCTAAGATGTCTGGTCTGTTTCTATAATCTTGTAATTCAGCATGGCCAATCCATGAACAATTGGGTATTCATGTCTTAGTTTGACTGAACAACTGCTTGGAGTACATATTCGCTAATATCTCCTGGTGATTGAGATCCCAACGCACCCATCCAACCTTTTCAATGTCATTGAACCTGCTATCACTCTGATGCTAGATTGTATCTTTAGGTGGTCGTGCTACTTATCATTAGCCTGAGTAGGTTAAAGAAGTACTCTTATGATCTGGTTTGTTGTTTTTACATGCGCTAAATCAACTATAGGAAGGTACCTTAAAGAGATGTGTTCTCTAAGTTGAAGCCGTAAGTGAATTTGCCAGTAAGTTCTTTGTTTACATTTCCTTCGTTTTCCATCATGTACAGTCCTTTGAGATGAGTTTGCCACCATCCTTCTATCAGTACAGTCCTTTCAAGTTTTCAATTGTCACAGTCCTGTTTGCCTTGATTTCTTCAATTTGCTAAAATGATAGCAGTTTGGAGTGCACACACACTTCATTTTTCCAATGCATTGATCTACTGCTGTTGCATCTGTCTTTGTTCAACTTTACAGTGCACGTTTACTAGTGCAACTTTACAGTGCACTATTAGAATAGAATAAACTAGCTATTTTTTGTTCTGCTTATCCCACCATTGCCTGCATGCTTGGACAGGGGACAAACCGATTCATTTCCTAATAGTGTGCTAATGCTTTGATACACAGCAGTAGTTAACTCTGAATTAGTTCTTGTTCAATGCTACACACTGAACGTGGCTTCATGGTTCATAGGTGGAGGGCTTTGGTAAAGTTTTGAGTGATTTCTGGTGAAGAGTTGGTTGCTATTCTTGCAGTTCAACAGGTCAGTTCCCGAGTGTATTCTTTTCTTACTGAAGAAATAGATGTGAGCTATTTTTTCTGCTAGCAGAATGTTTAAATTGAAACTCCAACATTAGTCAATTTGTCTCTAGGACTTCACTGGAGTTCCAGCAGTTGTTGATCTTGCAGCGATGTGAGATGCAATGGCCATTAAAGAGTGCTGGGCATGGAAAGGCCACCTAATGAACTAATATAATTCTGATTTGCTTTTCATTGTTGTTGATGTTAGTACTCTACTGGTATGTTTCGGTTATATACAAGTTCCAGTAGGATTTATCCACGAATTGGGGAATTTCTTCGTCCTTTGTCATGAAATTCAAGTACTGGTGATTGGTTAGAGATTTTTATCTATTTCAGTAAGATGAGATTTGACAGAATTTAGTCACCTCCAGCTTAGTAGATTATTTCCACAAACAAAAATTCTCTGACCTTATTTGTATCTATGGAAACTAGCATGACTGATTGTGAAACTCTGCTTTGCTTGTCTGCTACAAAAATAAGATCAATGCTTGTCTGCCTGCCAACACTTGACTCTTGTATTCGAAGAAACATAATGTGAAACTCTGCGTGCATGCATTGCTAGTTTTAGACTGACAGTAGGAAAAAGAATTGAACAAGTAGATGTATCCTATGTTCCTTTTGTTTTATTCTGCCTCCATCACATTTTTACTGTGCATGTAGATATTTTTGTTCTTTCAGAAACACATAGCATAGCTTCATTAATACTATTCAACTATTTCCCCTTTGTCATGACACAATGAGAAATGGATAAGTACTGTGTGCCAGCAATTGTTTTTCTTTCGTTAAGGTTTCTTATTACTGATATTGTTACATATAATTTCAGCATACCAAGCTGAGAAGAGGTGAAACGGCTTGATTCAAAGCTTCAACAAGTAAATTTAGAATGTCACAGCCTAACTAGTACGTGCATTTGGAATGTCCTCTGTTGTAACTTGTTTTTTCTGAGATTCCTTGAAAAATCATGTGTTTTTTCATATGTAACATGTACAGTTGGGCATTCTGAACTGCTTAACGTGTCTTCACAGTGTTGGTGCTTGGCAAGCACCATGTGTGCCATGCAGCTGTACATAATAATGGATAATAAAGGAAATCCTGACAATTTGATTTTTATTTTTTTTATTTTTCCGTCACTCAATAGAGACGGGTTTTGGGTTAGCCGTCACTACCTTCTAGTGACGGGCTTCCTAAAACTGTCGCTATTATTCGTGACGGGCTTCCCAAAAGCCTCCTAAAACCATCGCTATTATTTGTGACGGGCTTCCTGAAACCGTCGCTATTATTTGTGACGGGCTTCCTGAAACCGTCGCTATTATTTGTGACGGGTGTTGGGAAACCCGTCGCTCATAGTCTCAGTGACAGGTATTGGGTACCCGTCAATAACAGTATTAGCGACGGGGAAAAACCCGTCGCTATAGATTACCCTTTAGCGACGTAAATTTAGCGACGGGGATATTTTCCGTCGCTAAAGCCCCAAAAAACCCGTCACTAAAGCCCATTTCTGTAGTAGTGAAGGAACGGTTCTCTTTCTGCAACACATGATCAGAGAGGGGCATGCATATGGTTTCGAATGGGTACACTGTTTTGTTGTTCCCCGCTCGCTCTGTTTCAGACGGGTTCTCTCTCGCGTGACTGCCGGATCCAGTTCCCGCCACCAGGCCCACTACCAAGATATCCGACGAGCCGTGGGCCGCCACATATCTTATGGTTTACGAGGCCCTTTATACTCTGTAAAATACTGTTCGATATGACATCGTTGACCTTGGCGGAATGGATTGCAATCAGTCCAGAGCGGAATTTTAGTTTTTTGGTATAGTTGCAGCACCTCCTCCGTCCTTCCTTCGGTTGTGGCAGTGCTGTTCGTCTCCGGCAATGGCATCATCCGACAAACCTCTTTGACCTGGATCTTGCAGCACTCGGTAGTGTGATTTTGTGATTGACATTTGACATACCTGCATCTTCTCTATGGCTTCGAGTTCCAATAGTTCAGTGCGTTACTTCTTTGACATTTCGTATCCATCTTTGATATCAGTAACGCTTGACCCTAGGAAAAAAATTTCAGCGAAATTTCACCGAAATATTTGACATTTCATCTTTTTCGGTGCGGTCCGAAATGAAATTGAAATAAACAGTACCACCAAAATTCCACCTTTGACCAGCTTAATGCGTCTAAATTGTATTGTTCGCATATGCAACCGTGATGTTTTCTTGATTTGAAATATCTTGTGAAATTATATCAATTTTTTTTAAAAAAATCAAATTTGGTTCGCCGAAATTTCCGAAAATTCCTAATATTTCATGTTTATCGGTGACCTCCGAATTTTTTTTGTTCCCGAAATATTTTTTCTAGGCGCTTGTGCTAGGTGACTTGCGCCATGGATTTGCGCATATGCGATTGCTCCGTGAGTATACCGGTGCATTTCGTGATTATCAGTCATAAGGTTGGCTTTTAGCAGTTGAGCTATCTGTGTGGTGATTGTCATTGAAAAAGTTGCAGTTGTTAGTTTGGGTAAGCGAAGAGCTTACAATTCATCACATTTGAACGTTATTTGGGTACGATGATCAAATTATTGAAATGGAATTGAGAATGCTGCTGGCTGGCTTTTGTCAAATTTCTTGTGGTATATAGCATGATTACCATTTGAACTGTTCCAAATGATTTGATGAGAAATTTACCTGTAATTTTAGATAACTTATAATGACATTGCCATTAATTTTCTGTTGGACATCTTGAATTTTTTATTGGACTTGACTAAAGTTAGTGTTGATTGGATATATTTGCTAAGCCGCATTATTTGCAATTTTAGGACTTGCAGGCGTGTAGTTTCAAGAAAACAGACTTGAAGAGGCATGGCTGAAGGGTCTCAATCTTCGTCGACGATAATTTCACAACTTTGGAGCGATTGGGAAATCCAGCTCTATGTGCTACTAAGCTTTGTGTTCCAAATGTTGCTCAGGTTTTCGATATGGCTGGCCCACCTGCTAGCCGACCTTGTTGCGGTATACGCACTTGGCTACCTCTCAAGGCGGGTTGCTACCACTACCAACAGCGATGAACAGCAAGCGCCACGTGGCCAAAACCACCAGCTCACCTTCTTCTGGGCACCTTTCCTCCTGATCCACCTTGGTGGTCAAGACACAGTGACTGCATTCTCCATTGAGGACAACTAGCAAATAACCAGCGCGTTGCCGCGGGAGTGAAGACATAAACCACATAAAATTAAAATATCAAATTTCAATACAAATATATGTTCAGTTCAATAAATGATTACAATTAGCTTCATGGGCATGGAGAGGAAAATAAACATGATACATTAAACACATTGATCTCAGGCATCATATAAAAAAGACATCATATTTTAGCCCCCCCCCCCCCCCCCCCCCCAAAAAAAAAAAAAGATTCATACTATACATCAATAATAATCACTCAAGTAGTATAAGAAAAAATAGAAAAACTGAACCTAATTGGCTGAGCTAGGGATGTAGGCTGTGACATACATGTATTTAGGAATCAAATATAATGTAGTACACCAATATCACAGACGTTTGTTACAAAAATAAGATTAACTATCATTAACCATATAGTACATGTATAGAAAATGGGCTCTCATTGCATCAGTATAGAAAAAGAGCTGTCACTGAATCAGAGACAAATTAGCAAAAGCTTCAGATCTTGGGTGTGTCAAAGACCAACAGAATAGCATTCACCGATGCATCTGTCAACAAAGATTTTACTAAGATACCTGCTATCTCACAATGTATGTGACGTCTTGAAACATGGATTTAGTATCGAATACAACTTTTCATATGGGTAGCTAACAGAATATGGTTTACAAAGTAAATCATTCTGGGATTTTAATAGGCAAACTATCAGGAAAACAAAAATTTTAATGACCTATTTCATGAAAAAAAAATAATCATCAAAGACATTAGAGGTGGTATGGCTCATAGAAAATGAAGGTTATACCTTTTGAATAATAAACAGCACTGATGAATATATATCTCCAAACCAACTTGCTGTACGAAACCCGTATATAACATGAACCAAAACATACCTAGAAAAGGAGGATAGAGCTGTTATTGGTAGCCTAATTTGTTTGAAGTATATTTTGAATAACAGAATCATGCAAGGGCGAATGTAGATGGAATCAATGAAGATGAAGCCTACATATCTTGCATCAAGGATTGCAAAAAATGAATATAATAACCATTTGATCTCTGCATCAAAATCAAACACATGGTTTCCTTAATATTGTATTCTAACCAATCAAGAAATCTATACGCTGTGATGGAAAAGGAACCATACCTATATGTGGATCATAATAATATCAGTTTAGCAGAACCCCCATATGAAGAAGAGATTATGAAAGTGAAAACATCAAATTAGTGCCACTGTTCAGTGAAGGAAAACTGAGCTTAAAGGATGGAATTGCATGAACTTTATTTGGAAATAGTAATCAATAGGAATTGGCATTGGAGAGCATGGCTAAGGAAGCTGCAGCCAATATACTACCATCAATTAGGTCTGGGTAAGAGAAAAAACTTAGCACTACCTTGATGAAGTCTGTGGGCTCACTAACTGGCGTGAAAATATACTAAACTTTCTTTGGATAAGTCCATCTGAAATTGTATGAGGTCCCTGTTTAAATCTGGACGACCTATCATTGAACATATTCCTCAGAATGAAGTACCATCTGCATACCAAATAGCACAATTGGTTAGGTGAAAATAGACGAACGATTTTGAACATTAATAGGACAACTCTGAATGTCAACACAACAGGCAGTAGTCATTTCTAAATGATGAATCTTTTAATATGAGTGGACATTTTAAGAATTGTCCATCATTCAATGGAAAAGCGTGGCAGATTGAAAGATATGAAAGGGATTATATCACTATATATTAATACACGCACACGATCTGAAGTTGTAATCAAAAGTTGATTTAGTCCACTATCAAAGACAGACAGGGAGTAATATGTGAGACACTGAGAGGAACATATCCTACATAGGTCACATGGAATAGGCCTGGGCATTCGGTTAATACGATTAATTCGGGTCGGTTAATTCGGCCAAAGAAAACTTCGGTTAATGGGAAATGCCAACCGATTTAGTACAAAAAAAACCATTAACCGCACAGTTCGGTTACGGTTAATCACATCGGTTAATCGGTTAATCACCGTAATTTGTTCGTCAGGAAGCAAACAGCAGCATAGCTAGGCCTAAGTACAGCACTCATTTCACCAAGCATTCAAGTAAAACTGAGAATTGACAACTGAGAATTCACCAAGCACTCATTTGAAACGGGCGAGGCGCGCGTTTGGCTCCTGTCCCGATGGATCTGCGTCCTTCTTCTTCTCACCAGATCCAGCATCAGACCTCAACACCTCCTCATTCTCCCCCATCTGTACAGGTTTAACAAATCGAAAATCACACACCACGGTCGAGGCATTCAAGAGTTCTTTTTGAACCGAAGCAAGAAGAGTTCTGAATCAAACAAACATAGGACAGGAACATACATTGGAGGAGAGCTGCGTAACTGCCGCCGTTCTTCGGTGTGTGTTGCCTGCTCACTGTAGTACC
>CM017440.1:43185746-43229000 GCA_007726485.1 Eragrostis curvula
ATCATTATATGGTGGTGATAAGATTCAAATAAAATAATGTTGTTTATTTTTCATGTATAAATTGATATAGCACCAGAAACAATGTTCTAAGTGTTTCGAAAAAGCTAGATGTCACTACTTGTGCAAGAGACCACAAGCGACATTTAAAGTCTCCTAATCTTGAAACAATATTTTCTGACCAGAAACCAAATTATTCATTAGAAGTTGTTCATGGTGCCGATCTTTTACCCTATGGCAACACCTCTAAAATGGAACCATGAAAAACTAAATCACAGTACCCGCTTACTCATTAATATTGCAAACCCGAGAATATATGTAACAAATTCAAATGCTAAATATATTAATTTGAGTCTATAAAATACATTCATATCAATTTAAGATGGATATATAAAAAATTTTGAATAGCAAGTTTGGTAACCTAATAGTGGATATTGTGCACGAGGCTACCATAGAATGAAAAATCCAACTTTAAGATTATAGAGGAGATATATGAAAAAAAAAATTGTTCGCATGTGTCTAGAATTTCAAAATGTTTAAAAGAAGGATAGTTGTTATATATAATAGCATTAATTAATTGAAACTTGCCATGGCAAACGGCGCTGACTCTGGAAATGACAATATTGTAAACTATGTATATCGACAAAATATAAACTACATGTATATAGTTTCTTAAATATAATTCAAACTGTTAAGTTTTGTGTGAATCTGAAACCAAAAGGTTGCAGTTATTTTAGTTTTCTTGTTCCCTTGCCAAACATGGTTAAATGGGTCAATCATCATTGTCAACTATGTGATCTTCAAGATTACAATTAATAGTAACTACTCAAGCTCAAAACAATCAGCAAGTATGTGCTAAATGACAAGAGAACACAATTTTCCTCCTTGCTCAAAATCTTAATAATAAAAAACCATCACTAAAAGGATGTAGATGTACAAAGTAATAGAGTTGTTATAATTCCTCTTGTTAGAACCTTACTTAAGAAGCAACTATTATGTTAGTTGAATGGGGTTGAAAACAAATTTGAATAGGGTTTGGCTCATGTCGAGGTTGACTCCAGGGGGTTTAGGTTCATAAAAAAAGGTTCCACCTAGCTTGTTGCGAGTGAATTCTAGCTTGTTGCCCCACACGTACTTAAACTTTATTTCTAACCCAGTATCATAATCTTTGTTTCTCTTCTATGCAGACATGCGGTTTGGTAAGAGTAACATGTTGAATGTAACTTCAATATTTGCATGAGGAATACAATAGTCAATTATATTGATGCAAATACTAAAAATTTGTGCCGACCAACATTCGCACCCGATGGTGACGGACAAGAGAGGAGAGAATTAGGTTCGAGGTGCTTTAAGGTATAAGTACAATCCAATGAAACACAAGGTGGCGCAGCGGTCATTACGGTGGTGTCTTGGAGAGTGTCATCAGGAGTAGGGAGTTGTTAGCTTGCAGGGTTCTACACGCGGGCGAAGTTTTCAGGCAAAATCTAGTGAGGAGTAGTGATACACCCCCCACGCTTAAAACAATATGTCTCTATCCGGATGGCAACCCTCAGAGCAACCACAATGCGAAATAAAAATAGTGCATAAACAATAAATCTGTTCATACATATTGTGCAACTGGTTCATAGCAGAGAAATAGCTAAAGTAGTACATAGCCTTCCTCCTTCTCTTGCTTGCTCCGGTCGTTGCACTGGAAGGAATAGAAGAGATCATTTGTTTACTTCATTGGGGTTCATCATTTTTTTAGATAAAGCATTGGGGTTCATCATATTTGTCTATACTTTTGTGGTGTTCTTAGGCTGTGTTTGGTTGAGCTTTTTGCTGCTTTTTTGCTACTAAGAAAAGTCAGTAGTCTAACTAAAGGCATGGGCTTTCATCTAGGTGCTATGAGAGAAAGCAGCTTTCATCTAAGCCATTTTTCACAACAGCCCGTGAGTTGCTTTTCCCGGCTGTGAGATGAAGAGTTTGGTGAAAATTACCCGCGTTGCCACTGGTTATGTGGTCGTACTCCTTCGTTCTTTTCTTTCCCCACTAGATTTCCCTCGCTATCCTCCCGAGCTGCTGGCGCATCCCATGCATGGAGAAACGGTGGCGCTAGGGTTAAGTACGTGTGTTCGTATGGGTGAATATGCGTGGGTTGTGAGTGTTTTAGTTGTACTGTGTAATTACAAAAAAAAAAAAAAAAAAACTGAGGCGTCGAACATGTTGGTGAAGGCTGCGCTTCAGCGTGACCTCATGCCGGATGCTAGGCTCGGTCACACGTATGCGGCTTACTCGATTAAATCATAAGCAAATGTTTTTTTTGTTAGATTTAACACCGTTTAACTGCGAAATGGAAGGTGGTGTCTGCTAAGATAAGAAGTTAGATTCAATGACTAATGGGGAAATTGAAAATTTTCAATTGCTACTATAGAACTACAAGTTTTCTCATTGGCTGATATGGAATTTTTCACAGAATTTTTCAAGAGGTATCAATTACCAATGTCCAGTCCTAAATCCCTCTTTTGTTCGTACTCTTCATTCATCCATCCTCTTTTAAAAAATATTTTCATGATTCTACCACCCCTTATTTTCCATTTGCGCCAATTTAAATAATTGACGTTTCCCTATGTATTACTTTTCATGTTCCTATTAAGTTGCCAGGTGATGAACTTGTGTCAAATTCGGTTCGGAGAACAAACCTTCTATCAAATTCATCAACTTTCAGGTACCTCAATGCAAATTTATCATCCCCCTATTTCAACAGGAAACCTCACACGAATTTTTTTTTTCTTAAAATGGGATCTCGCAAGAATATCCTCTCACTGAACAAAGGTATCCAACTGCCACTCAATAAAGAAAATCAAAGAAAAAAACCTGCCACTCGATCGTTGGAGGTTTTACATGAATTATCAAACTGTAGGGGACCGAGGTGCAAGTTTGCTATCTTCTCGGGAAATAAATTCGCTGAAAACATTTCTAAAAATAAGGAAAACCTCGCAAAAACCCTACCGTCGCATCTCTTCCCGCAGCCAGCAATCCCCATTCTCTCCTCCGGCGGCGGCGAAGATGATCATCCCGGTGCGCTGCTTCACCTGCGGCAAGGTTCCCCGCTCCCCTCCCCTATCCCGCCTCCCTTTCCCTTTTTCGCTAGGTGCCAAGGGGCTAAGGGCTCGCTCTTCCATGCGCCTAGGGTTCGGTAGTGCCTTGTGCTCACCCAAATCTAATCCTTCTTCTGTTGATTTGTGGTGTCGCAGGTGATCGGGAACAAGTGGGATCTCTACCTCGACTTACTCCAGGCTGACTACACCGAGGGGTAGGGTGAATTTTCCTCTCATATGGTGACCATCCCAAGAATCGATTCCCTGTCCGTGCATTTTTATTTGTTTCGTGACATATTTGGTCGTTTACGAGTTGGAAGAAATACGTACCTGTCAGTTATGTTATACTGAACCACTGTGGAGCGCCGTCAAGTCGGACTTTGGTTTTAGCAATTCACCTTGTGTCATGGTTATGCATTTGGTTAGTTGGGGCATTGCTTAGGTTGTTAAAGCACAAACGCAGCACACGAGATCGGGTGCAACGGTGCCACAGTTCTGGTAATTAGTCTTGGACTCTTGTTCTTTAGTGCTGATTTTGACATGTTGACTGTATCCAGTGGGAGTATGAGAGTGAGTTACTGCCTAATAATTAGAGTAATGCTGGATTATGGAGTTCGTTTGATTGAGGATTCTGATGCTTGCATATGGTAGTAACATGTCAAAAACAGAATTCTTCTGTAGCTTCTGGATTTACCCATATTTGATCAGTGTGGCAATGTCTTTGTCACTTTAGCCCATATGTTAAGGACATGTTCTCCTGCTATGAGGTAGTTTGTTAAAAACATATTAAATTTTAATCATTTAACCATGGGAGTTTATTTTATGTATACAAAGACTAGACCAACCTAGTAGGAAAGAGGCGCCTTTCTAATCAGAAGAAATTGGCACCCAAATTTTGTCGGAGAAAACCCAAACCTGATGGCCTAGGTAACCAACTGAGTAAGCTCTGGCCCTTAAGCTTACTGAATGTGATTTTTTTTTCTTTGGATGGTTTCAGTACAATCTGTAGACAGAATCACCGTAAATGATACGACAAATCTCTTGCTGTGCATGTGTGTTTCTTTCCTAATTTCTAAAGGTTAGTAACTAGTCACTAAAACTAGTTTGTCCGCTTTGCGCCCTGCTAACTGCATGAGCTTTTGTCTTTTTTCCCGTTGAAAATCGAGATTTATTGTGACATCCTGTCGTCATTTGTTGTACTTCAGTGGATGCCGATGGAATGTCATGTTTTGTATATCCGTAGATTCTAAATGCTGTGCTGACAGAGGCAGACACTGACAAGATAAATAGTATAAGATGAATAGACAGGAAAGTACAGGAAAAGTTGAATGATCATTTCTTGCTTGGATTGACAATCAAAGGCGTCTTAAAAAGCATATGCAACTTCCAACGGAAGTTCAGCAGATTGTTAGTTTTACAGAAGATTGATCTCTTTTTTGTTTCTGTTTGAACAAAACATTTAGTACACATGTAATACTCCCTCTGGTTTTCTGTTCTTGATATTAGGAAACATAAGCTAGTGCAAAAATGAACTACCTTCCTTGTCCTAACATCAAGAAAGTAAAACCGGAGGGGAGTAGCTCATATAGAAAAAAAAATGCTTTGTTAATCCAAGTTGGTATTATTTGGTTTCAAGTTTATGTACTACTTGTTAAGGAAGAGTGCGACTTAGACTTACTGATGTTAGTGGGAGTATCTGTTGGTTGAGAAATTTATCAAAAGTTCTGGCTTGGACTTACTGATATTAGGGAGAGTATTTTCTGGTTGGGCGATTTATTAAAATTCACCTATTTGTGAACCATGGGCACTTTACATTGACTATCATTTCCTAGTTGCCACCAGTTAAAGTTTGATTGGTTAACACCCTGAAAACGCACCTGACTCAGGCAGCACCCTCAAGCGTCCAATTTTGGTTGCCTAGGGCACCCTGCGCCGAGGCTCCATCCAAAAACCTAATGATTTGTTCCATCAGGGTATACGTTACCGGGTTTCCTGATTTTTTAGATCTTAATGTTGTTGTTAGGAATCAGAATCCTTATTCCTTCAACATGGCCAAAGGCGGTTGAAGCCCCTTAACATATTTTTGGGCCTGAAAGCAAGCTAAAGCAATTGTTGCATATAAATAATTAGTTAACTTAACAATGTCATATTGTCTTCAAAGAATGAGAATTTTGCATTTGTTATCACTTGGAGGCCATCTAGTTTGCTCTGCATGATATCAACGGGATTGAGCAGGTTAGATGCAGCTGAAAAATCACAATCTTGTGGCAGCATGTCAATGAATTTGGGAATTTGCTTGATAGGATTTTAATCGGTATATGTGACTATGAAATTCAGTCTCTTAAGTGGCATGTTCTAGTTTTATTAGGAGTTTTATTGGTAAAGGTGACTATGAAACTAAGTCTAAGCGTCATGTTTTATACTTAGTAATATTTGGAATGTTTAAATTAGCAGCTAAGCCTACACTGAGATACTTGAGGGTACCTGCAATTGCTTGAGATTGGCTCATTTCCGAAGCCATGCCAGAATGTGGGCTCATACTTGGTGCTTGTTTTGTTCAGCATCGCTTTGAGTCAGCATATTCTGAACGTTTCACCAGTACATTTACCAGGGGCCTTTTATCATAGGGACTGTAATTTCTGATTACAATCAACCCTTTTTGGGCATGTGGCTAAGTATGGTGCCATTTAACGAGATGCTTCTCATACTTCTGTATGCGCTACAAAATAGGCAGTTACTACCACAATTCACATTCACATTGCACTTCCTTTTTTGTACTTGAACACACATGCACATCACACTGACTGCTTTGGTTTGCAATGTGTTTGAGTATGCCCTGTTATAAATTGAACCAGCAGGTGTGAACTATTGTATGGTGTGATCTTCCAGATTATAATTTTAGAATAGGAAGGGAAGGAGATGGGTGGGGTGATCAGAAGTTTATTGGACATTTTTAAACTTCCAAAATCATAAATATAAAAAAATTCTTCTAGTGCAGGTGCTACTAATAAATACCATTTAAACACTGTTTTATATGTCCTCTTTTTTCAGGGATGCTCTGGATTCTTTGGAGTTGGTCCGTTATTGCTGTAGGAGGATGCTGATGACCCATGTTGACCTCATCGAGAAGCTCCTTAACTACAACAGTAAGTTGATTTTTTTTTCCAGTTCTGCGCTGTCTTTATTTTCTTTTTTATAAGACATGTTTCTGTTTCCCTTGGCATGTTGCTAACACGCTCATTCCTTGACAGCACTGGAGAAGACTGAGAACACCAATTAAACGAACCTGACATGTTCGATCAATAGTTTGTAGCAGTAGTGCTATGCCGTGTTCCACCAATGTGTGGGCAAACTTAGTGCTATAACCCTGTTAAAAGTTGTATTTGGAGGACTTAATGGCCCCCAATCTAGCCAAAGACCTCCGTATTGGACTTATGCTATGTAGCTATTTATGGGCAGCTCGATAATTGAAGGCTTATTGGTTAATTGGTATGCATTTGCCATTTTAATTTTTACTGTCAAATTTCCACACGGATATATGCTTTGCTTTTTCTTCAGGTATGGGATAATGTTCTGAAATTGCTTGTTTCCAGATGGAAATGTATTCGTGCCTGTTTTTTTGTTCATGATGACCAACAGATAGATTATATCAGTTGTTTATACATCCTGCTGCGGTAGACTTGTCCCTACACATTTCGCTGAGTCCTGTGACTTCAACTTTCACTTGTCCTTGAACCGTTCGAAGAGGCATGTGATCCGACCTGCGTGATCAGATTATTATTTGCAAGTGTCGCGATTATTCTTTTGATTCTTGTACACGAGTAGGATAGTCATGGCTTGATGTCGGTTTCCTCATGTTGGCATGCAAACCTTTCAAGATCCCTTTCGTTGTCTCTACGGTTTTTGGTCCACGTGAATCCCCATGTGATGTATCATGTCCCAACTGGGTTCTTATGATATAATTCAGCTTTCGTTTTCATG
The DNA here is from genome assembly GCA_007726485.1 of Eragrostis curvula. Classification (NCBI taxonomy): domain Eukaryota; kingdom Viridiplantae; phylum Streptophyta; class Magnoliopsida; order Poales; family Poaceae; genus Eragrostis; species Eragrostis curvula. The sequence goes on from CM017440.1 coordinate 43,192,805, forward strand.
GTTCTTTTCAATGAAATCGTTGCACCGACCTGCTCATATCATTAGATGTCATGCTGCAGTTGACATCTACCCGTGAAACTGACACTTAAGAGTTTTTTTGGATATATATAATGGTTGGACATGCATCATCATGCTCACAGCCTGTGGATTAATTCTATAATGTGCCGACACCTTACAAGAATTGCAGCTACGTTCTGAAATTAACATCTTGAACAAGTTTGTGAAGAAAGGAAAATCGCATTATATGTTGACAAACATATTCAAATAATTTGGTAGCATTCATTGTTCAAAGCAGATACAAAAGTCATTTTTCACCTTCATCCTTAACAGTGAGCTGGTCAGCCAACAGACATGATTGGTTTTGGTGTGGGCAAAATACCCGTAGTTTACATTCTTCCTACTTTATTTATTTCTCATCCCTTTGGATAAGAGCACCTGGGTATGACAAGGTCTCTTCGGAGAAGAGAAAAGACCTCAATGAGCTAAGGCATAATTAAAAGAACAGACCTGGAGGAGGGCATTGGATGTGCCAACTCTCATCCAAGGAGCCAAAATGCAACTTCAATAACTAAAGAAGAGAAGAAAAAAAAGGTCTATACACTAAATGGGTTAACTCTTTCATGGCTTGATCAATCGAAGCTTGATGACCTGCTCCATCTTCCCCGTAGATACTCTTCAAGGGACGTGTTTGCTGTGATGAAGTCGTTGCTACTGACGGAGGCAGCATCATCATCGACATCAAATGCGAGATTGATGTAGGACTGGATGTTGGTGTTACTCCCTGGTGATGGCGGTGTCATCACACATTCATCGCCATCACTCTTGCATGCCAGTCCAGCTTCTGATCTAGCCCACTTGAGAACATCAACATCACCTTCGAGTAGCTTCAGAACCTGATGATCACACCCAGATATAAGAAACAGCACACAACAAAATGAAAACAGCATGGGCACATAAACCATATGTGCATCAAGGTAAAAGAAACATACAACATCAATGTGAGGACGATTCTGCGGTGCTTGTCTGATGCAGAGGGAAGCAGCAAGGGTCATCCTTTCAACCTCATCAGTATGTTCTTCAGTAGGTAAGTTGGGATCTACAAGCTGTGTGAGCTTTCCTCCTTGAATGATGGAATTTGCCTGCATCAAACAAACAACAATTAATTATCTGTTCAAATAAAAGGGCAAGAGCCATCTTTCACATAAATCAACAGAAAAATCAAAACATAATGATAGAGTGAAATTCAACTTACCCACATCACGAGGCTCTCCTGCCCTTTTGGACAACCAGTGCAAAGTGGTTTCCTGCCCGAAACAAGTTCAAGAAGGACAACACCAAAAGCATACACATCGATTTTGTTGTTCACCTTGCCATGCATGAAGTATTCAGGAGCTAGGTATCTGTCAAAATATTTCTGTATTAGTAAGGTGATTGTTGCAATTCCGCAAGTGAAGATAAAACAAACGAATGTTGAATTAGTAACGAACCCAAAAGTTCCTGCAACGTCGTTGCATGTCATCTGAGATGTCACATCAGCTGCCCAGACTGCAAGGCCAAAGTCTGATAACTGCATCAACCACATGTTTAAAAGTTTAGTTCACTTCATTACAATATTGCACAGGAACTGAAACATTTCTTGCTATCAGGCAGAGAAGTATTACCTTTGGCTCAAAGCTCTCTGAAATGAGGATGTTTGATGACTTGACATCCCTGTGAATCACTGGACGACTGTTGTCATTACTGTGAAGATAATTTAGAGCACGAGCAACTCCCACAGCCACATTGAACCTCTCAGCCCAACCAAATGCGCTTTGGCATCCTTTTTTGCCTGCATAATATTTAGTTTTAGATCACTTTGACGTGGCAACGGTACAGTTAGAAAACTAGCAGGTGTTGAGTACATGAAACACACCATGCAGCATCTCTTCCAGGCTGCCTCTTTGCAAGTACTCGTACACTAACAAAAGGTCATTGTTCTTGAAGCAGAAACCAATGAGGGATATGACGTTGTTGTGGCTGAGAGAGCTGACAATCTCAATTTCTGAGATGAACTCCTTCAGTACCTCATCGGAATACTTCAGGATCTTAACTGCCAGCTCCCTGCCATCTGCCAAACATCCTCTGTAAACTTGGCTAGTGCCACCTTGTCCAACTATACACTCTGCACAAAACAATCAATCTGACTGGTCAGCATCACATGCCTACAAAAGTTGATGGTAACAAAGATACAAAAAGGCATGATAAAAGAGACAAATCAATTAAGCATACCAGGTGAGAAATTAGAAGTGATCTTTGCAAGCTCACTGTAACTGTAGGAAGAATAAATTGATGAAAATTTTTCTTTGAGTAAGGTTAGCTCTTCTGGTGCTTCCTTCTCCAGCTCTTCGATCACTACAGAAGACCTTCCTGAATTTTTCCTCAAAGGGACAGCCACCCGGTCACGGAGAATATGACTGGTACTCGCAGGGGAATCTAGTGTTCTGGTTCTGTACTCAGAATGGACTGGTGAAACTGCTGAATACCGGCTTGGGAGCCGCATAGCCCACTGCACCACAGACATCTTCGACTTATCAGGCAGGGAAGCCTTTCGGTCTGGCAAGAACTTCTTCCTCAGGAGGGGCCAGCCTGTTGCTGCTTCTGGCGATTCACGTCGGCAAGCCTTCACCGGGACCAATGCTAATGAAACTTCTTTTGGTGGTGTGGGAGACCTCGTTGGCATGGTGATGGCACGACATGGGGACCGGTTGCCCTTTCCATATTCATCCCAAAATTTCTCTCCTATCATGGATGACAAGAGCTTCCGGTAGCTCCTCCTCGGAGTCTCTGGCACTGCATTCCAATTGCAGACTTGAGTAAACTAAATTCATAGAATCTCGAAACCACAGAATGATTATAAATTCAAAGGAAGTTATTTAATCGACATACTTGTGCTGGTGCCTTGGTAAAGTTCGTGGTGCATCGCATGGCCCGCGTCTTTGTGGTAAACGACCTTGCCATTGTTCACTGCAAGGACCGAGCACCCCGTTGGAACTCTCTTTGCACAGTACTTGGCAACTGAAGTCGAGGAAGATCTGATGTTTAAAGTAAGAACAAAAGTGCTGTCAGGATACAGAAACGCTGGGTTAAGTTGGAAATATGCAGTGCAAAGCCTGATGAAGTACCCAAAAGATCGGGAATTCTTCGCGACACCGAGGATCAGATGTGCGGCGCCACAAGAAGCCGCTTCCTTGACCAGAGCTTTCCGAACAGAGGATCCTCCACATACTTTGAGCTCCAAATTAATCTGATTGGTACAAAAGGAACAAAACACTGATGAGAACCCTGAGGGAAAAAATTTCTCCCAAAAATTTCAACTGCACTAAAGACCAGTAGTTCAGTCACGGCACTGAAAAAAAAAATATCAAGAGTGCCCAAAACTTCAAGGCGCTGGGAAAAACCAGCCAAAGTCAGGACCATCGGTAACGTATCGGTCGCACAAGTGGTACGGCAAAATGTGGAGACTTTGAACGGCTGGACCACGATTTGACGGACCATATTTCAAAGGCACATCCTTAGAAAATGTCATGGCTTTGAAAGACCGCCATCGAATAAACACAAGAGCGGAAAGTGTAGAGTGACGGGGAGAAAAAAAAAACAGAAGAGATTTTCTTTTGGGTTGTTTGCGGTAAGCTTTGAGACGGACGGACCTGCTTGAGGTTGCAGAAGCCGTCGTACACGGCGAGCACCGACGCGAGCGAATCCGCGGCCCTGCTCCGCTCATCCACTCCCATCAGCAGTCCTAAACGAGAAGAAAAAAGAGAGAGAAAAGGGGATTAATTTCGCAACGCAATTGAACAGAGGAACCGAAAAAGAAAAAAGATTCCAAGTTTGCATGCCGCAGTAACGGGGAGAGAGGAAAAAATCACACAAAACAATCTCAAGCAGATTACGAAGGAAAGAAAAAACAAGGACAACTTTAGCAGATTGGGTGAGGCGGCGGGGACGCACCGTCGGCGGCGGCGGCGACGTGTAGTGCGGCGACGTGGAGCGCGAAGACGCGGTCCCCGGCATTGGCGACCTTGACGAGCGCCCAGGTGAGGAGCTCCCGGCTGGCGGCGTCCCGCCTGATCCCCACCACCACCGTCCTCCCGCTCCCGCTCCCGCTCGCCGCCGGCGCAGGCGCGGCCTTCGCCTCGCACGGCGGCAGCAGCCTCTGGCGCCGCGCGCCGTCGGGGACGAGCAGCCTCATGGCCGCGACAGATCGAATCGGTCGGTGGATGGATACGCCTCTCCTTGTCCTCGGCTCCTCCTTGTCCTTGGCCCCCGCTCTCGCTCGCTTCCTTCGTCGCGTACTTTGCTCTCTGCTCGCGTCAGAGACACAGAGAGGGGGAGAGAGAAAGAAAGAAAGATGGGGAGAAAGAGAAGGGATCCGCGGGTGGCTGCGTTTTATGCGGCCTCCTGTTCCGCTCCGTTTCGTTGCTGCGGTTTGTTGCGTTGCGCCGGCGGTGAAACGTTACTCGATCAACAACGTCTCCTTCAGGGCGGCTGCTTGCCGTCTTGCTTCATACTGCCACATCACGGCAGATTTTTTATTTATTTATTTCTTTCTATCCTTTTTACCCTGACTGATTAGGAAGCGTGGTGGGGTCACATGCAAAGATGCCTCAACCCATGATGCCACATTCCTCGACGCCCAAGGTGAACGAACATGGCCTCAACCAACCATGTAGCAGGTCCTTCATTCTTGGAAATCAGTAGGTTAAATGGATTTCTTGGAAATCAGTAGGTTAAATGGATCAGCTAAATCGGTGATTCATAGTGTATAGGAGCATAATAAACCAGCACCGGCAAAAAATGCATCGCAAAACGCCAAACCAGTACTCTTTTATGACTGCTTCGGTTAAAATCCAATTTTTGCCCAGAGTTTCCACGTCACATGTCTTCTGTGCCAGTGGCCCCATGCTCTGTGGTGCCACATGGCTTGATTGGCTTGATGCCTCTGACCTCGTTGCTGCCGTCGGTTTCATGTGCAGCAGGAAGGTCAACCCCGGCCGTCTCTGTACGCACGGCCAGAGACGGTCTCACTCTCGCCGCCCTGATTAATGCAGCTTCTTTTATTGTCAAAGGATTAATGAGGCGTTTTAATCCTGTGATTTACGGGCGATTCTGCTGCTGTCGCAAGCGTATGCGTGTCTACGTGGCGCATCTGAGAGCTCGTATCGTATCCGACGTGTCACGTCATGCACGATTGTCTCAACCACGGCCCGGCTGACGTGGTGCCTCCGCCGTGGACCTGAGATCATGTGGGCACTCTTTCACCACAAAGTGAATGAAGATCGTTTCTCTCTCAAAAGATTACGACATGTGAAACAAATCGACTGCGTTTAATTAGTACGTGGATTGCGTTAAACGAGCTGTTTGTTAGCCATCGCTGTACAGCTTTATTAGGTCGATCACGAGCAATTTCATGATCATAAGGGTGACGAACGAAGCTTAATTAGGTAGCTTAAGAACCAATAGCTAGGCAGAAGAACCGCAACAGCATGCATGATCATCAGGTGATTGTTACATCAGAGGTTAACTTTAGCGGTTGAAGGGCAGCTTCAATGCCGCCGTCACACTGTTTAACTGCTCTTTGTCTTCGGTTTGGTTTGGTTTCTCCGGCAATACGTCTCTTTGATGTTCCAGCTGCAACCATATCAAAATAAACGAAGCGTCTTAATCGAAAGCCGGCCAGTACCGCAGTACGCGCGCCTCCATTCACTCATTTTCTTAGCCACATTTTCTTTTCTTATTATAATTGAGTTGTTTTACTAGTCCCTTACTCTACCTTTTATTTCCTTTCGGGTGCTGAAGAAAGAAATGATTGTTGAGATGTATAAGAGATTCGTACATTCTGCTTTGCATAAAGGGAAAAGTAGTAGATCCATCGATCACGTTGATCCGATCGACGACGATGACCTTTTGCTAATCTGCAGTAGTGCAGGTAGCTTGGTCCTTGTTTTCTCCTTTTTTGGTGTAGGAAGGTGGCATGTGGCCATCATTATACCGAATTCACATTTGTGCACACATACTTGCACGCCTGGCTAAATGTGTATGTATACGGCAGCAACACACATGAGTTTTATGTGCCTACACTGTGTATTTCTGAATGCGTTGGTTGGTGGCGCCATATATGCGTGTCAAATGCTTTCATGCGTGAAAACGGATCGCACTATTGTCGGTGGGCGTTTGTAGGTCTTGGAGTTGTGGCTGTGTGCATGCAGAGTCCCTCCAATCCAATATGAACAGTGAACAGCTGCAGGCAACTAGCTATAGCCGATTAGCCGCGGATTTCATTCTTTAGATGAATAATTCTGGATGGACTTGGTCGCATGAACATTCCTTTTGTTATCTTAAAGTGAAAGCTATGAGTGGCGTTCTTGATCAGTGTGGTGGCCACCGCTCCTTTCAGAAGCGGGCACGAAATAGAGTAGTGGCTTGTGATCATTTGTACCGGGGAGGGTTGCATGGATCGTTGCTTTTGTAAAGCGGATATGTATAGGTACCTATTGCGCATTGGTTGAGTGGCTACGGAAGCATCGATTCCTTGTTTGGACCCATGGTGCTGTACTAGCACAAGCTTCGTACACGGGATAAACTCTGTGTGAGGAACCGTCTCACGCACCGACGATCAGGGTAGATGCTCATGATGTGTTCTCCAACATGCTTGGCTTCGGGATTGTATACCTGAGTAATTACAAGGGCGAAACCGGGCTCCGTTCTTTAAAACGTTATATAATTAGAATGGAGGGAAACGATGGTAATGGTACTCTTTTTTTTTTAAGAAGAATATGGCAATGGTACTCATCAGAGTATCTTACTAGGAATTTAATAATAATTACATGGATCATTACTTTTGTATAAAGCGGATATGTATAGGTACATACCTATATTGTGCATTGGTTGAGTGGCTACGGAAGTATCGATTCCTTGTTTGGCCCACTATACTAGTACAAGCTTCGTACACGGGATACAATATTTTTCTCTATGGTGAAGTAATTTCATCGATAACCACTAAACGATTTAAGTAGCGATGTATGCAAAGCTAGCCAAAGCTAGCTAGTGCAGAACATGTACCACCACACCAGACAAAACTTAAGTCATTAATTCACACCTTTTTCGAACTCGCGTAGTAATTTGGATATGGTAGGGCACCACCTATTTGACCTGTCTCGACAGTGAGCACCGACTTCTATCAGCACCAGACCGTTGAGTCGAATTGATTGTGCTAACTCCTATATTTCCTAATAATTATTGTACCTCTCACAAGTTACATTAATTTGCTTATCGGTAGTGTCTCGACTCTTAACTATAAAAGCGTTATAAATATAAAGCAACCACAAGGTCGGTGGTTTTCTTGTCCTCCGCATGTACTTATGGATTGAAAAGCTCAAGAAAAATATCATTCTCTATTCATAGATCCGCGCCTGCCCTTATTGAGTTTTATTCGCGCCAATGCGTGATGATACGTTCTGCATAAGGAATCGTCTCACGCACTGACGATCAGGGTAGATGCTACATGATGTGTTTGCCTGAGTAATTACAGGGGCAAAAACAGGCTCTGTTAGTTTTACAGTCTAAAATAATGGACATTAGTTCTTCAAAATTAATGGCCATTAGTTTGAGGGCACATTAGTAATTTTACTATTAACTAAATAATTTGTTTTTTGTTTAATAATAATAAACTAAATAATTCAACCCTAACAGGCTAACCCTAGGAACTATAATAATAAACTAGAATGATGGACAACATGAATTGATCAAATTAGATTTTCTTTATAAATCAAAATTACTATTACAGGTCTATCACACTTTATTTTTCCAATATTACCCTTGCTAATGGCAATTAGTAGTAAATTTCCGATATTAAATCTAGACCGTCGAATCAAACTAATGGCTATTAGTTTTGGGAAACTAATAGCCATTATTTTGGACCGTAAAACTGCTCAGATGGAGGGGAAAATATGGTAATGGTACAGTACTACTGTTCATCAGAGTATCTTAGACTGCGCCACCTCCGCAAGGCTTCGTCGTGACGAGGAAGAAGGGAGAACGGCCTCGTCGTGTTGCGAGCTCGGCTGGACGAAGCCGACGTGACGTCGAGTCGCGAGCTCGGCTGGATGAAGCCAACGACAACGACGACGGCCTCGTCGTGTTGCACGGCGATGGGCCACGTCCCCTCCATGAGGACGGTCTCCAGGTCGACGCGCCGGGTGCACACGAGCAGGCGAGCACGGCGAGCTGGCGGTGGCGGCGCAGGTCGCGGCGGAGGCGAAGCGGCTGGTGCGGCTCGCCGAGCGGCAAGGCGGAGCGGGCGCGGCCAGGGCAGAGCGAGCAGGTGCGGATGCGTTTCGAGGAGAGAGGGTGTGCATTTTTGTAGCTTCTCTCTCTTCAAAGGGCAAAATACATACCCTTTTGCATACTCTGTTGGAGTCTATTTTGGTGATACACAGTGCTCGTCTAGATGCATATTTGGCTTTGTATCTCTTTGTTAGAGTCAGCCTTACTATGAGTTTAAAAATACTTGCTGCCGTAGTAGATGCTCGAGTGATTCCAGAAAACTGCAGAGGGCGGCATGGAGCACCGTACAGTACTACTGAAGTCTGCAACGGGCCTGGCCGGTATTTTAGTTAGCACAGTTTGGCGGGAGATCCAAGGCACGAAATTGTACTCTACCCGAGTGCCGCTACTAGTATATAATCTGGACATCAGAGCTGCTTGTCGTACGTGCTGTGTACAGCACTCCTACACATACGGGCATTATACTTGCTTGCCCTGAAGGGTAGGAGCAGGCATGCATGGTCACTCCAGACGCCCGTATATTGCCGCTCTGACTGTTACAAGGACCACGTACTCACAAACAAACTCAGCATTACGGGTGGCAATGAACGGGCGGGCCACGCGTAACTTTCTTTTGATCTGCTATAACCGATCTGGGATTCGTTGTTAGGGCTATCTTAATTCGGCCATTAACACAGCCGGCACGTTGTCCGTTAAATTCAGGTTCTGTTTCAACAGTGACAGAGCAGCTGTTCAACTGTCGACAGGAGCCGAGACACACTGCGAGATCGAGTGAGAGTGTGCGGGCCCCGCGATGACGATGAAGCAGGCAGGCTCGGTCGCCTTCATTCTCCGGCGGGGGCCGAGAAAACAGGAAATCCATCGCTGTTGGCCGCCATCAACACGTGACGTGAGCGATCAACCGAGCGAGCGGCCGCGCGCGCTCTCCTCCTCCTCGGCAGTGACCATGTGCGGTGCGCGGCGCGGCGCGAGCGTGGCCGGCCGGCGCGCTGCAGACGCATGGGATTTGGACGGCTCCCGCCGCTGCAGAGTGCAGGCGTACGTGCCCGTCGAGCATGTGCCTTCTCATCGCACCTGTGTCCATTCCCCGTGCTTCGTCGCCCACATCGCGAACAGACACCAAGCTTCGGTTGGTCGGTGGCTGAAATTGTTCGTGTTGAACAGATGATCCATGTCGGTTGCGGGCGGATAGGAGAAACGATCTGATTCAACCAGTCACCGGCACGAACGAACGAACGACCGACCGATGGAACCGAGCATTATTATTTGCAAGCAGGCAGGTACTGGCTAGCTAGGCTGTGCAACATTCTGTTAGCGTGCACTTACAACGAATAATCGCGCCAATTTGTCGCCCACATTGGCTCCCATTGAACCGCCGTTTATATCTGTTGTAGATACTACCTTCCAGGTGAGAACACTTCCGTACCATATGATGGGTAGTATTCTGCCGTCGCCATTATCATCGCTTCATTAATCCAGATGCCCGGTGCTTCGATTGAGCTGGACCCAGTGAACCATGAGGGCGTACAGCGCAATTGCATATTCCCCGTGGTTATGTTTGTACTACTACTCCAACTCGCTCGTTGATGATGCACCAGATCGATGTTGGTATGTGTTGACTTCGTTCGCGGTAGGTGGTTGCGTTTATTTGGAGTGGCGCATGCACGTGTGCGTGTACGTATGAACCCGTAACAACAATGTTTCGTCCATTCTGTTCTCAGCTCGTTAATTAGCAGACAATAGCAACAACTTACAGCTCACCTCGGCGGTTCTGGGATCATCCTGGAATCTTATCCTACCAAAACACTACCATTCAATCCGTGCATTCTCCGTAAAAATTATTTAAAAAATGTCGTTCACGCATACATCTGCAGCTTGAACCACTGACATCGCTAACAAACTGTATTACTCCCTTTTGTTTCGCCGATACTACTCGTTGTAATTAGCCCAGTTCACACGACTGTCGATCTGTGCATGCCTTGGTGCGGTGTCTCTGGCTGGCAGCATCTTCCATCATCATCTAGGTAACCTCCCTCGCACGTACTCGTACGTTTTCCGTTTTCTAGTGGCTTGGTGCCGGGGCAGAAGGGTGCAGCGACGGGCACGTCCAGCTAGGCGAACGAGGAGCCTGAGGCACAGGGCACGCGTTCGATCGTGCGGCAACGGGCGATGCCTGAGCTAAGGCCAGGTGCAGGATTAGCGGCCGGAGATGCGTGAAGGAACGCTTACTTAAACAGCCGGGCAGCGAAACCTGTCGGCCGAACCGACACGACACGACACGCAAGTGAGAGGAGCGTTATTGTTTCGTTATGTATAACTTCATGTGGAGGCTAATGGAGCCGACGCACGTAGCTGATGTACAGTATGTCGGGTTTCCTTCTTGTTGTAGGGAAAATGAGTTAACTTTTAGAGGTATAAGAGTGCAGGGATTTCTTCACAAACTCAAGCGTTACAGGGCAATGAACCGGTATCTTCGGTTGGTTCGACTGGTAATAACTTGTCTGTTTTCATCTGCTCTAACCAAACCGATCTGGTTTTCTCGTTACTAGTAGACCAAACTTAATCCGGCCATCAACACAGCCGGCACGTTGTCAGTTAAAATCAGGACTTATTAGTATTAGCAGAGACAGATCACTTGTTAAGCTCGTTCAACTGTCGACAGGAGCCGGCCGAGACACGCCGCGACAGCGTGCGGGCCCCGCGATCACGACCAAGCGAGCGCTCGGTCGCCTTCATTCTCCGGCGGGAAAGGAAAAAACGGAGATCCATCGCTCTCGCCCGCCATCAGCACGTGAGCGATCAACCGAGCGAGCGGCCGCGCGCGCTCCCCCGGCCGGTCGGCCATGTGCGGTGCGCGGCGCGGCGCGGGCGTGGCCGTCCTGGGCCACAGCCTGCGCACGGCGACGCATGGAATGAATTTGGACGGCTCCCGTCCCGCCGCTGCACGCACGAAGGCCAGTCCAGCATGTGCCTTTTCATCTATTCCCTGTGAGCTATTGACCCTGGGCGTCAGCCATATCGTGTGCAACAGATTTCTCGACAGCGAGCTCTTCGGTTGTTGATCGGTTGTTGAAATTGTTGAAGGAGCTGCTGGCTGATCCATCGGTTGCGGGCAGATAGCAAACAATCTGATTGAACGGATCACCGGCACGAACGAACCAACGGAGAATTATTTGCAGATCGAGCTAGGCACTAGCGGAACCGGATCCCCTGCTGTGCTTGAGGCACGGTACAGGTGCCGTTCCTTCTATCCTTGCATCCCCATCGGCATGGGCCTGCCTGTCCATTGGGCTGGGCTCCAATTTTCTTCTCTCTTTGCCATCCCAATCCCAAACTCTAATATTTCCCTTTATGAACGTTTAATTAGCTGGGAAATCAGTCGCATTAACGGAACCAGCTAGTTGTGTCAAGCGCCAAGATCATTCTAACCGCATCGCATGAGCATAATAATAATAAAAAAGAATTCATACATTAAACTGATCTTCACATTTGATGCGGAAGAAGCAAATGAAATGCATGCCGTCTTCTCAACAAAACTAATTGTGACTACTACCAGAAGTGTTCTTATTGATCCAAATCAATCTGATTGTCCATTGGAACTTGTTGTGATGAAGTGAGAGAAGAAAAGATGAAGGTATCGATGTGGCACCTTCGCTGCGGCACCCACGAGGAAAGAGACGAGCCCGGTGGCGATTGGAAGAAACCAACAAGCATGCGGACGATCTGTTGCGAATGGAGAAGTGCAATCTGTTTCGGCGCTAAAATTGTTTATGAGAATGATTTTCCTGCCCAATGTTGATAAACGTAAAGATTAGAGATTAGGATGGCAAGGAGGAAAGAGAATTGGAGCCCAGCCCAATGGACGGGAAGGCCCATGTGGATGGGGGTGCAAGGAAAGAAGGAACGGCACTTGTTACCGTGCCTCAAGCACGGCAGGGGAGCCGGATCCGGCACTAGCAGGCAGGCAGTAGCTAGCTAGGCTTGTACAACATTCTGTTAGCCTGCACTTGGGAACCCCTCCTCCAGTGATCGAGCTTACACAAATTGACAGGGATGGCCCGTGGCCACTCATCAGTTCAAAAAATTTGCAATATAGGCCATATTTATTTATTTTCTCTCATTTACATGGCAAAATCAAAGACTTGTACGAATTTTAGAAAAGAGGGGGGGGGGGGGGGGGGGGGGCATGTCCACCTTTGGCCCCAATGAAGCTTTGCCCTTGCTCCTCCCACCGTTGAACCACCATTATGAAGTTAACATTATGAAGTTTGAAACAGTTTTAATCCTCTCTTTTGTGGGTAACTATTTTGATCCTTGTGATGTATGTATTACGGGGGTGTTTGCTGGCCACGCCACAGAGGCCCCCGCCATAACCTGTGGCGAGCTTTTTCTCCGCCGCAACCACAGGTTGCTTTTGCCGTTGATGTAGCGTGGCGCAGTGGTACTGTAGCGTGGCGCGGCTACTGTAGCTGTGGCGAGCCATGGCGTGAAACCAAACACCCCCTACATCTTCCCTCTCTTTGGTTCACTGGTGAACATTGTCATTGTTCTTACCAAAATTTGCCTAAGGTGTGATAGACACTTTGTTCACCACAGTACCTTAGGCAAAATTTGAGCAAGAACTTAGACTATAAAAAGTAAAGTGTTTTTTTAGATAATGGAAAAAAAGCATCTCGGCCTTGGCCTTATTTGGAGATTATGGCCGACTAAAAGTGAAGTTAATGGTTCAAAATCTGCCAAACAACTGCAACATAAAAGTCTGGTAAAAATATGGCGTAAACTAACAATGAACCAAACATGTGGTAAAATCCCAAAATGGAGAGATGTCCCGCCTCTGCCCCTGATGACTGGTTTAATCAACAGGTGCTTCGAGCTGGCCATCATCCGATGAACCCGGAGATCTCATCCAGTACGATTCCCAGTTTCCAAAATAATTTCGGCCATGTAACACAAGAACGCATCAGCTATGTTATTGATGATATATCTTTTTTTTGGTGGGGAATTGATGATATATCTTTTGACTTCGTGGTAGGTGGTTGAGTTTGTTTGAAGGTGGCGCATGCACGTGTGTGTATGAACCCACAACAAGGTTTCGCCTATTGTCTGTTCAGCTCGTTAGCAAGCAGACAGCGGCAACAAACTTACAGCTCACCTCAACGGTTCTGGGATCTTATCCTACCAACACCATTCGATTCATACGTTTCCCCGCACAAAAAAAAAAAAAGAAGGGAAAAAAAATGCTTGTCATACACATGCACCTTGAACCACTGACAATTAATGGATACTCGTAATCAATCATACACACTGCCATCGATCTACTATGGGTATGCTTTGGTGTCTCTGGCAGCATCTTCCAGCAAGCATCGGCCAGCATCGGCTAGCCAGGCTCCCTCGCACGTACTGTCACGTACTCGTACGCTTTCCGTTTTCTAGTGGCTTGGTGCCGGGGCAACAGCGTGCAGCGACGGGCACGTCCAGCCAGCCGAACGAGGAGCCTGACGCGCTGTTTGTTTCCCACCCAGATTATATAATCTAACTTATAGACCCTGTTTGTTTCCTACCCAGATTATATAATTCAGCTTATATAATCTATAAGTTGGGGGAGAATAGTTTATTAGATTATGATAATCTGGCCTGAGAATTGCTATAATCTGGCTATAATCTGAAACCTGTTTGTTTCAGCTTATAGATTATATGAGTTAGATTATATAATATGGGTGGGAAACAAACAGGGCCATAATCTATAAGCTGGGACAGGGCATGCGTTCGTCGCGTGTAACAGGGGAAGCAGTCTTAATTATGTCCTGGACAAATGCTGGATTAGCGCGCAGCCGAAGATGCGTGTAACAAGGAATGCTTAAACAGCCGAGGCGTTTATCCTGTCGGCCGGGCCTACAGGACACGCAAATAGTCATAGTAAGTGAGAAGTGTTAGGTTATCGGCGGAACGACGGCACGTAGATCACTACAGATAATAAAAAGTAAAACTGGAATAGAGGAGACGAAATTCTTTATTGCGAAATTCTGATATCAGAGTACGCAGGGGGGGTCTCCTCAACTATTTATAAGGGGGAAACCCTAACTTCGTATTGGGCTCTAATTCGATAAAGTAGCCCACATGGACCAGGACAGCTTCTTCTAGAAGTTAGGCCTGGCCCATTAAGAGTTTTACAACACTCCCCCTTGGGCTCTTTATCGTGATAAGTATGCCTCATAAAAACTCCTAAAAACCCAGTGGGAAAAATTGGAGAAAATAGCACATATTAGCACCACTTGTATGCACACATTGTCTCGTTAAAAACCTTATTGAGAAAACTTCATATGAAAAACTCATAAGGGAAAAAGAGTGCAATGTTTTTAATCTTCATGATTAATGTTTATCAATCTTCATGACTGATATGAATTATCTTCGAGATAACTCATTTAGTTCGGAAATGTGATGTACTTAGGGAAGTCCCCCCCAGTTTCAAGCACTTCTCTAAATCTTCTCATGCCAATACCACGCCGACACTCTTCGAGAGTGCGGGAAGGTAAGGCCTTTGTGAACATATCTGCAAGATTGTCACAAGATCGGACATGTGTTACTAAAATCTCTCCCTGCTCTTGCATTTCATGCGTGTGGAAGAATTTAGGTAACATATGCTTTGTCCTGTTTGACTTTACGTATCCCGATTGTACTTGTGCAATACAAGCTTTATTATCTTCATAGATAATTGTAGGGGATGGAGTATACGCCACTTCACAAGTATTCATTATATGGCTTGTCATCCTCCTGAGCCAGGCGCACTCATTTGCAGCTTCAAACAATGCGATGATCTCCGAGTAATTTGTCGATGTAGCAACCAATGTTTGCTTCGTTGACTTCCAAGAAATTGCAGTTCCTCCAAATAAAAACACATATCCCGTCTAAGATATTGATTTATATGGATCAGATAAATATCCAGCATCAACATAACCCACAAGGGTTAATTCTCCATTCTTCTTGAAAAATAATCCAAGGTCTTCAGTTCCTCTCAAATATCTGAGGATTTGCTTGATGCCATTCCAATGCCTTCGAATTGGTGCTGAGCTATATCTTACAAGTAGATTAACAGCAAAAGCTATGTCGGGCCTTGTACCATTCGCAAGGTACATCAAGGCTCCAGTGGCACTGAGGTATGGATATTGAGGTCCCAATAATTCCTCATCTTCCTGCTTCGGTCTAAAAGGATCTTGATCTATATCAAGTGATCTCACCACTATAGGTGATCGGATTGGATATGCTTCGTGCATATTAATTTTCAGATATTCCAAGGATATTCTGGTAAATTCCAGATGTTCCGAGGATATTCTCATAATAATCTGATATTCCGAGGGCTTCTTCAGAATTTTCTTTGTAAGTTTTGGACTTTTCTGTAAAATCCTGAACCGCGCGAGGACTTATACGTAATATTTAGATCTTTTGGGAACTCTTTTGTGAAAGACGAGTGGAGGATATATTGGGGCCGGAACCCTAATCCTCTCTTCACTCTCTCCACTTTCTCTCCCACTAGCCGCCGCCACTTCTCTTCTTCCTTCTTCCCTCTTCTTCTTTCTTTAGATCCAGCCGTGTGGAGTGAGGTGAGGGTGCGCGCCTCCGGTGGCTGTGGTGCGACGCTGGTCGCTGGCCGGGACAGCGCGGCTGCAGCGCGGCGGCCCGCGCACGGTGCGGTGGCCGTAGCCTGCAGTTTGCCCGCGGTGGCTGAAGGCCGGGGCACCTGTTCTGGCGCGCGGCACGGAGGCCGGGCCGGAGCGGCGCCTCGCGGTGGCTGCGGGCCAAGGCAGCGCGGCTGCTAGAGCCTGGGCCTGGCGGCGTTTGGCCGGGGGGCCCGGTGGCTGGGCTGGACAGGCGGCGGCGTAGCGGCTCGGAGGTCGAGCCGAGGCAGGGCCGGCGCGCGGTGGGCGGATCTGGCCCGAGGGTCGGATATGTGGACGCCGGGCCAAGGCCGCGGCGGTGGGCCGGGCCAGGGCTCGCCCGGGGCGGCGCACGCGATGGCGTCGGCCCGGAGCGGCTCTTCTTTTTTTTCTTGTGCATGGATCTTCTGTTCGTCGATTCGGCAACTTTGATTTGGCATAGAGCTAGGGTTAGGGTTTGAAAAAACGGTGCCCTTTTTTCTTCTGTTGCTTGTAGATCTGGAGGAGCGCCGCGCGCTGGCTTGATTTCGCCTGTGATGTTGCGTCTGTACCGGACTTCGTGCCGAGTAGGAGTAGATCGCTAATTTGCTTCTGTTTTTGCATATTGATCTCGATCCGTGGACGAACTAGGGTTAGGTTTAGAAACCTTGTTCCCTTCGGCTTCTGCTGTTCATGTAGATCTCGCCGGATGTTTGATGAACTCGGCGACGTTGCGCCTTTTCTGTACCGGACTTCGTGCCGGGTAGGGTTAGATGTAGGGTTCTTCGTGAACCGCTGTAGATTGAAGGAGCAAAGCACTCCGGTGTCGTTGCACCGAAGGCTTGCATCCCGGCGATGTTGCGCCTGATCTAGATCTGTTACTGGGGTTATGTAACAGATCTCTTCTACGCGCGGATCAAGATCTGCACATCATGAACAGATCTGATCGTTGTGTAGGTTTTGCTTCTGTTTTTTTTCTTGTTTTGACGATTCTTCTCAGATCCAGATCGTCTTTAGGCTAAAAAAACCCTCGGATCTGGTCTTTTCTCTTCGATTTCTGGACAGATCTTGGCTGCAACGAGTCAAGATAGCAAAAATCATACGCAAAACAAGAACGTACCGTAGCTCACCGATCTTCTGGACGACCTTGATTAGAGCGTGCTGATAACGTGTTACGTGCCGTCGTTTCGCCGATAACCTAACAAGAAGATCGTCATTGTTTTTTTTCGTGTAACTTCACATGGAGGCTAATGGAGCCGACGCTTTTAGCTGACGCAAGTATGTCTGTTTTTGTTCTTATTGAAGGACAAAAAGAGTAACGAAACAATTGACTGCCTACAAAGTTTCAGTTTACTTAGGTCCTGTGTTTTTTTAAAGAAAAAAAAACTGCTGGTAGTAGCTTCAAACCTCCTACACGGATGGCCGCCGATAAACGCTTGCGGGCGATGGCAAAAATTCGGGCAGCAAGGCTCTGCCGCTGCTCTGTTTTCCTTCAAATAATAACAGAGCAAAGCAGAGATTGCCCCTGCTCTTTTTTTTTCTTCAAATAATAACAGAGATTGCCCCTGCCTGGGTTACTACTCTGTCTTCCCCTGCGAGCTGAAACCGCTCCGAATTCTCACTTTTTGTGTCGGCCCAGTGGAAACGGAAGCCCACCTCAACCCGAACCAACTGCTTTCAGTCTGAGGGTGAAAAGAAATCATCTTCATCCTTGGACGGTGAAAAGAAATCCGTCCTTCTCAGTTAGTGTCACCATGCGATGCGAGCGAAGATCAGATGAGATGATGTCCCCGGCATGCCGTTGCGGCGGTCCCCAGCATCGCACACATCAAAGCGTGGAAGAGTTAATGAAAAATCACCGGCATGACCGGTGGAGAATTATTGACAGATCGATCAAGCACGAGAGTTGCCAAGCTAGGCTGTGCAACATTCCGTTAGCATGCACTTGCTAATAATCGCGCAGGATTTGTCGCCCAACTTGAGAAACCCCTGCGGTTGAGCCACACAGATCCATCGACCAATATGTACTGTACATTAAACAAAACATTAGGATTCCCAAACAAATGATCCCCAAAACATGGGGTGGACGGACTTGAATTCATTCGTGGTGGATGGTTGAGTTCTCACCCGTAGCTGTGCTGCACGTGCGGGAACGAACTCGTACAGCCCGCCTTCAGGGATTTCGGGACCTTTTTATCCTACCCATAAAATTCAACCACTGACAAGACGAACCGATTATACGGACTTTTTAGCCTTGTCCTCGGTTCCTCCATCTTCCGGTGGCTGGCTGCATGCCTCGATCGTGTAGGCTTTGTCCCGCACGTACTGTCACCGTTGATTACGTAGTACGTAAGTGGCTGGTGGCTCCTGTAGTACTTGTTTAATCTCGATCGGTGACAAGGCAGCAGAGCTTACAGCATCGGACACGGAACACGTCCAGCTGGGCGAACCAGGACTGGAGGCTGAGACACCAGAGATGTGTCGTGCTCGTGCGTTACGTGCAACAGGGGAGAAGAGGGCCTGAATTATGGTCAGGTACAGGATTGATGATAGGAGACGCGTGTAAGAGCAGATACTTGAACACAGTTAACCCCTGTCGGGCGGGTCGACACGCATGCATCCGAAACCAACTTCCTTACTTAAACATGGCATCACAGCTGCAGTTAATTACTACTCACTTCAGAGTGCAATCTATTATCTTAATATTTAAAGGGAAAAAAACCTCGCTCTCAAAGCCACAAAAATTACCACGTTAATCGAAAAAAAATATGAATCATTGGATTTTATGAAGAATCAACGGTCAAGATGAAATGAAGTGTCCAGCTTGAAATCAAGTTCTACAGAGGGTTATTCAAACGAATCTGTGTCGGACATCAAAGAAATAAAATATCTATCCTATCCTAATATACGTTCTGATGAGAACCAAAATCCTTCACGTACGGCACTTCCTCAAAGAAATAAAATATTCTATCCTAATACGTGATGCTGAGAACCAAAATCCTTCAGGGCACTTCCTAATTTATTCACGTAAAGGTATAGACGCAGGGAAATAAATCATCGACAGACGATCCATATGTTAAAATGTAGGGCGAAGAACCAAGCTGCAGCGGTTATAGCTCGCGTCAGACACCTGCATGGGAACCTGAAATCAATCCAAGGTCACGCTACTCATCAAGTCGATGGTTGGGTTCTACATGGATCCCTGAACAGACGGGGATACAATGGAGTGGCTTGGCTGGGCATGGCACCGCTTGGCATTATAATTGGAACTAGACGACACGATCAAGTTACAGCCTGTTTGGTTTACCGGTCGTCCTCATCCGGCACCTGTTGATCCTGCATCCAGAGCAGATGGAGTCGTTCGGTACCAGAGTGTTTGGATTACGTCATTACATGGTCCGGAATTATCCGATCCATAGTCCGAACCTAATCGCATCATTTGGTTTGCGTCGTCGGACCATGTCGTCCATCACCAACACGCTCCGCTCAGCTGTTCCCGCAAGCCATTTGTTGGGAGCCGGTTCATTCCTCCAAAAACATCGGACAACCCGATCCTCGTTGCATCCGTCACCACCTCATGCAAACCAAACAAGATGTACGTTTTCGTGGAACATATAGCACCCCGCCTCAAATTAATGAGGGGTTTAGCTAATCAAGATCTTAATCGGGTGATGCTTGATGAAGCAAGCCTCCAAATGATCACACACATAAGCATAAATAAAATAATTTTACAAAATGAAATTTAGTTATTACAACTTTTATTCAAATTTGATTACATAAAAGAGTTTCAAAAGCGTAGAGGAAGCGATATACAACATGCCGTCATTAATCCTATGATGAAGCACATTCAGCCCATAGATGTGCCTCATTCTCTTGATCCAAAACATCTCCTGCAAAAAGACAACTTATACTCAGCAAGACTTATCCGTCAAAATGGTCTTCTAAGACCGATTCCTAACATGCAGGGGGCTGACCAAGGATGTAGGAATAATTTGCATAAAAATTTGCACTAAAAGTTGGTCCTTCTTTCAAATTTTAGCCAAATTAAAAGGGTTCTTGCATAAATGTAAATATTAGCAAACTACACTAAGCAAGACATGGTTGCAATACAATTAATTGAATTACAAAACAGCATATAACATCATCATATTCACTTTTTACTACGATGTGACGCAGTGAACAAGTGGTACTCAATAACCGCGAGGTACGGCGATTCGAATCGATTTACACCTGCAGGCGAAACCCGGATACACGACGTACGCACACTCACGAGGAGTCACGCACGGCAACCTTTCACAAGACACCATAAAATCGGGCCGCTTAACACCTCTCCCGAGTACACGTCCTCCACGCGATAGCCACGCCGGGCCTATCCGTGGTTAGCCCGGGCACCCTCCCTTCAAACACGGTCCCAGATTCCACCATAGCCATCTTCATCACCAAAAGAGAGGTGGGTTCACGTCCAACAATATAGCATAAAGTTACATCGGTTTACTAGTTCCCATTCCACTAGCATGTAGCCGGTACTGTTCAAATTTGCTCAGCGGAGCCACAACGAACGGTCCTCAATCGACACAGATGGGGCTACCGCACATAAGACCTCCATGCCTTGCTGCAACCTACACATCTCCGTCCGGTCTCAAACTATCATCATCATGTGTGAGCTACCAACAAATATAGTTTTCCCCAAAAAGAGCCCTATAGCTCGCGAGTAGTGTTCCGCACCACTCGACTTCTACCGGTGACTCGATTTAAGCATAGCATAAAGTAACGAGCGGCTGAACCTAATTGAACCACCCATAGGAATACATATGGATACATGCAACTACGGTTTCATTCAACTCCTGAATACCTAATGCACATAACATGACTCCATATATAGTGATAAAAGGAAAAGCTTTTAAAATAGGGTGAGATGCACCGGGGCTTGCCTTGGTTTTGAGCAATGTTAGCACATTCCAATATGCTAGTAGCAGCACCACGCTCCTCGGCGATGATTTCCACGTCCTTGGTTCCGGCGTCGGTTCCTAAATGAATGCAATGATATGTACGAAGTCACTAGGAATGTTCATGGAACTTTCTTGACAATTATGACATGATGTTGCTGTTGTATAAAAAATGACATGTCTACATAGTCATTGACATGATTTAAGTATTTTCGTCTTAAAACATTTCCACTTATTGTTTCATATTCATGAAGTGTTTAAGTGTGTACAGGGGATTGTCTCATAAAATTTCCGTAAAATGTTTCTAGAAGATCTATAATTAATATTGTATTTTCCCTTAGCAAGATACTTCCATTAACAACAACATATCCAAAATTTGATGCAAAAATGTGCAGGAATAAAATTCTAGAAATGATTTAATTAGATACCTGAAACTGAAATTACTCCAAAAATATGGTGACTTTCAAGGAACCACTTGGTGAGAAGTTCAGTGAAACTATAATAAGTGCGTGTGCCAAAATTCAGAATGTTTGCATGAGTAGATATTTTTATAAAAATGAGTTTCTTTTTCTCCTGTCTGAATGTTAGAAAATTAACTATGACGTTTTCAGATGTTTATGTTGCCCCACTTGATATATCTTGTTACAGGGAATCCAACAAAATTTACTTTGCATTTTTCCGAGTTATATTTTATTTTCTTTTGAATTTACAAATCTAACCGGTTTATGACATTTTCTGGAGTTTTAAGTCGTGAACAGTAAAAACAGGGTAACAAAAACCGGCGGCCACAAATCCTTTAAATCCGTCGATTTGGGTGGTGGAAATGCATGGGAGAGGACTCAAATGGATGCTTAGAGATGTGAGGATGTTACAGTCTCAAGGAATCGAGTGTAAACTCACCGGAGAAGCGGGAATCTACGGCGAGATCGATGAAGGTCCGGTGGCCGGCTTGATGAAGAACGGCTTCGATTCTCTGGACTCATCGCGGGGGAAGGAGATAGGGGAGAGGGGGTTGCTTGAGGGCCTCCTTGCGGGTCCACTGGTGGTGTTGGTTTGAGCAGGGAGCAACTGAAGGCAGTGGAGCGCGATCTTGAGCTTGGGCCGGCAATGGCGGCTGGCTAGGGAAGAGGAAGAAGAGGAGGCATCGACGACTTGGCTAGCGGTCAAGGCAGAGGATAAGGGCGAAACATTGCATATGGGCGTCGCTCAGGAAGGACATCGAGTGCCCATGCTCATCTGCGGCAGGCTGCAGGCGGTACAGTGAGGAAGAACAGGGAAAAACATGGCGCTACAATATTTTCTTTTTGATTTTTATAAGTCCATTTCCAACGTGCTGATTTGTGTGGCTCCAAACACCACCTTCCACAGTTCCGAAATATCTGAGAAATTCAGGGATGGAAGTACATGTCTACAGAAACATTTTTCGTTATTGGAGCTTTTCAAATTTCGGTACAGAATTTGAATTAAAATTCTGTCAAGACATGACTTGTTTGAATGTTCCTCCAATTATTGGAACTGTTTCCCCTTTTCATAAAATCTGGAAACTTTTTCAAAGCTCTCTCTTGGCCCCAGGAACTAGAATAAAGTTTCATTTGGTCCTATTTTTATGTAAATTTGTGATGTTCTTGTTCAAGCTCAATTTGACGAATTTTCAATTAATTGATTTGATTTGCGAGTTCAATTACGAAAATTTTGACTTAACAGGGACTTTGCACTAATCAAGAAGGACTAAGTGCAATTAAGAATTTGGGGATTGAAAGGTCAAAGCAACAGGAGCACGTTTTATTATTAGAATTTCTTGAGATTCGGCATAGAATTGGAATAAAAATTCTGTTAATGCAAAAATTGTTTGAAGGCTTCTTGGATCATTTAAATTGGTTCCCCTTTTTAAAACATTCTGGAAAATTCACCAAAATCATCTTTTTGCACCTAGAACCAGATATGTTTTTGGTTGGGCATACTTATGTGCAAATTTTGAAAGTTTCTTTGCGAGCCCTAGTTTGACCAATTTTGAATTATTGAATTTGCGTTGATTTTTTTTTTTAACATGAACGGCCGAACTAGGGATTGTTTACACTAATTAAACAGGTCAAAGTGTAATTAGGTCTTGGGAAAATCGGGGATGTTACAGAACGAGTCCGTGCTACGGATAAGCTCTGCCATTACGTTGAATGACTCAATGCCGGACAGAATGGTCTCGCGACGCAAAGCAAACAGCGTGGGGGCAGCTTTGGTCTTTGGATCGGATGATTCCGGATGGCTTCGTCTTGCAAACCAAACAAGCTGTAAAGGATCCAAGCATGACATGTATTCCATAGTCATCTATCTCGATCGAGTGAAAGACTAGAGGGTGTCATCAAGATCGTGTTGGGTGAACACCGTTTCATCTCTCTCTCTCTCTCTCTCTCTCTCTCTCTCTCTCTCTCTCTCTCTCTCTCTCTCTCTCTCTCTCTCTCTCTCTCTCTCTCTCTCTCTATCAATTCACGTAATGAACAATCCATCGATGACTTTTACCATATGTACATTGCAACTATCAGTCCTAAACTTCAGACAAGTTGTAGTGGCATTGCATATCAATGACAGTTTTATTGACACATGTAGTGATGTAAACATCATATGCGTTGAAGAAATGCAGTGCCATAGCTGTTGGAATCGAGCTGCACTTCCTGCTCTTTGATAGTGCAAAAATATGAAAGAAATAAGGTAACAAAATTTAGTTGTGAAAAGAGTAAGATAATAGCTAAGAATTGAGTAAGTTGATAAGCTCTTTATTCACAAAAAATTCCTTTTATAGCCAACAAGTGACATTGGGTAGTCATGGAGCTGAAACAACGAAGGCGTGATTGGTCACCGCAAACTGGACAAGGGTAGAGTTAAGGTGTTTGTGTAGGACTACTTGGACATCAACAAGTAACACCGTAACACCAACAAAGATATGGATCAGAAGGATGAGGAGAGCCGGGCTTGAATTGTGCAAGTCGCAGTAATGGTAGATAAAACATGGTATGAATCTTCGTATTATCAGCTGAACAAGCCCATTTGACTACATATAATTTGTTTATCAAAAAAATAAAAAATCTATGCCTATGAACCTATGAAAAATGTCTAACGGGTCCAGCCACGCAATTTGCGCAGGCCACCTGCTAGTTTCGTTAAGAAAAAAACGAACGGATGCGCCGTGCGGGTACGTTTCGTGTTTAGCTGTCGCTTTTGGATGATCCGAACTTTTAATGAATGATAACGGCCGTCGCTTCAAACCTCCTAGTACTCCACTATAGACGGACGGATGTTGCATGCCTGCTCGAAGAAATGCCTGTGGGCAAAAAAGTTCGAGATGGTGGCAGAAAATGGTAGCGCAGGTCTCTCAATCACCTAAGCTCAAAGGCGGAACGCCCCAGCCAGGCGGCCACCATCATCACTGATAGGCCAAAAAGCGTTCACAATGCAAAGTTTTACAAAAACCAGCAAAAAATGATACTTAAACCGTAATTAGAAGATGGTTATTGTGGCATTACTGTAGCAAAAATAGCTTAATTAGGCTCGTTAGATTCGTCTCGTAAATTAGCACACATATGTAAAAAGGTTTTGTAATTAGACTTTTAAAATTCTCTGGACTAAACTTTAGGCTAAAGTAAACGAACACGATCACACTACCAGGAAACCGACTCCGGAAGCGGTTTTTTTCCCATGGGTGGGACGTCCCACGCCTCATGCGTCCGTTTATTTTTCTTGGGATACGAGACTACAGATCAACCAGAGGTGTATTTAGATCGTATTCCTCCTTTTCCCGATTTCCTGCACATCATATTGCACCAGGAACCGTGGGGCCCGCTTTCTATTTCTGTCCAGGTACCACGTGGTTCCTGTGTGGTCTAATAATGGCCTTCTTCACGGATGTGCTCCCATCTTCGATCTGGAAACAAAATAGCGCCGCCATTGTTCTCTGCTTCTAAGCTTCATTTGTGTCTGTTTTGCTATCCTGCCAGGCGTTCCTCTTCCTGTAATCAGGTGAACTTTTTCCTGCCGTAGAAAAATTGTACTACTTCTTGTCCCCGAGTTACATCTTCATTCCAAGCGCTGTTCTTCTCAAAGTTTTTTCAGACCTTGTTTTCTTTGCTCTGTTGCTTCTCTTGGTTTCAAGTTAAGGAGTTATCCTCTCGATTTATAGAGATTTACCGAATGCATCTCCTCCTTTTGTTTGTATTCTCTCCCTCAAACATTCTCCTCCCGAATTTCTGAACATGAGCTCTTCTCTGTTTTTTTTTCCTAGATGCACTCAAATAAATTATTACTTTCTGTTGCCCAGGTTTTTGACCTGTTCTTCTTCCTGTTGCTGTTTTTCTCCTCGTCCCATGAATCATCCTTCGTTGTTGGTCTTTCTACTACTGGTTTCTCTCTCTCTCTCATGCTCCTTGTTTCCTCCATGGGAAAAGTTCAGTATTAATTTTCTATCACATTCTGCCCTTATTCTCCATCACATACTACACTTTCCCCAATCAGGTGAGTAAAGGAAACCAAATGCGAGGCGAGTGGCGAGATCTGGACTACATACAACGATTATTCTTTTTTTTTCTTCCACTTGCCGATGCATGAGTTTCTTTTTTTTTTTTTACTTTTTAAGCAGATGGAAATTTATCAATCCTGAATGGGTTAGAGGACCAAAGGACCCGTGCTGTTAGTCTGCGCTAAAGCGTAGATGTCAATCCATCCTGGGTCCTAAGTTTAATTCCTTTCTCTCTAGACAAGGGTCCAAACTTTTTCTTCGTTTCTTTCATCTGACTTCGAGGTTTGTGTCTTGTGGATTCAGATTTCATCAGCAATAGTACCTGTAGTCAATTCTTCAGCAATAGTACTTGTAGTCAATTCTTCTTTGTATGCGTGAATGGCATGTACAATATTATTTATTAATGGTTGCCTTTTCTTAATCTCATGCAGTTTGATTAGCTGCAAAAGCATGTACTTGTGGTTTTGTTGTTCCCTATCAGAAATGTGATTATGTTAAATAGAAGTGTATGCATGGTTGCATCAATAATTTTTCATGCAAACCAATTATATACATGGTTGCGTTCATAGTGAGAACACAGTAATCACATTTCTTGACTTGTTAGTAAAATTAATATTATGTGAATGAAATTATCAGTTAGTAGTGACTTTTTTTTTGGCAACGATAGACAATTATCAGTTAGTAGTGCTTCCATGCCTGATGTGCCATTTCTATAGCATTAATATGTTCACTACAGAAGTGGACAAAGAGTGGTGGAGTGAAATGGTGCAGACTATTGCTGAATAATGCTGACGGGGCAAAACAAACGAGCCAAAAAAATGGTGGAGTGAAAAGTGCAGACCATTCATATGTGCGCTACAAAAAGTGGTCTCCAGACCATATACACGTGCAAAACATGGAGCACTTGGATTTTGCACTGTTTGTATCTGAAAATGTGAACAAGCAAAAATGACCATAAATTAGAATTACATATCTAAATATTAATAGAACCAAATAAATGTTGTATAAAGATAAAATAATTTGATACTTGAAAAGTTGATTTGCACAAGAAATAACTATCAATACTCCTACATCATACTAATGTGATAGTAAATGCAAAGTAGGTTTGCACAAAACTGAGCGTGGGACACAATGAGGGCCAGGGACAACCTCTTTCACTCTAAAATATGTAGTGATATTTTCTTTAATAATAATAGGTAGTGATTCACAAAACGTTATTGTATACACAACAGTTAACATGAACAGTTAATTAATTGCTATTGCACAACAGTTAACAGTTGACAATTAAAATGAACAGTTAATTATTTGCTACTGTGAAAAATGATGCAACTAACCATTGGCCAGTCCGGTTCATAGCAAAAAGTTGTAACGTTTGTCATTTTTGCAGGATGGCAGGAGGGGGAGAGAGAGAGAGAGAGAGAGTAGCGAAGGGGAGGGGATGGGGAAGAAAGAAAGCTCACGGGTGTGGTTGGCAGGCGGGAGGCAGCGCGTGGTGGGCCACGCTCAAACATTAAAAAGTTGCCTTGAACTGTAGCGGCATCCAAAACAGGAAACTGTATCTATACATGCGTCCGTATAGCAATGAAATACAATGCGGTATAAACCAAAAGGTAGGGAGAAAAGGCACAGATCTCGGGGCCGTCCAAACTGAATCGGAGAGACGCATGTCACATAGGACGTCCCACGCGTGGGTAAAATTACTTTCCCAACCGACTCCGCACTCCCGGACAATGTCCGAAGCGCAGTTCTTTCTTCGCGGAAATCGAGACGTTTGCACTTCCGTTAAGCAGGCGTACGTAGCTAGGGAAAGCATCCATGGACTCCTTGCTTGCTTTCGTGGTACTACAAGCTTGGAACAAAGCATGGATTCGCCCCCAAGCCAACATGATTCATAACTTGTTAATACATTTTGTTTGCAGAAAGGATCACCGGTTATATGAGCAGCACAGCGATGATGATATTGCTCATCAATACACTGCCCTCGAGTCCTATTCTCGCACAGTACATCTCTTTTGAACACATTTAAGCGCGGCCGCCTAGTAATTCAAGTCCCTGCTCCAAAAGTGTGTGTCAACTACGGCTGCATCTAGGTGTTCACATTTCAGGACAAAGCATCCATTTCCCGGTGCACGCGAGCGAGGCCCCGTGTTCTCGATCGAGCATGGTCAAAGTTTTCGGACTGCTCTTTGTCGTCAAAACCGTCACCAACTCCCCCACGTGACCTGGCCGGCGAGCGGCGGAGGGAGCAGGCGGCAGCCGCGCACGCCGCACCAGCATGTGCGCGCTCAAGCGCGAGCGCGTAACACTGTCCCTCTGCGCCATTTAGGTTCTCGTAATTGCAGAGATGGAGCGTTCGCAACTGATCAGAAGTACTGACCCGTCTCGCAACATTCGGCTATTGCAACAGTGTCGGATATACAGACGCCAACGCCATGACTCTGCCTGTTGGGATTTTTACCGGTGTCCATAAAATCACTGTGCACATGCTGGATGGATGGGTGGCTACCACTCAGCCTGAGAATGGGTCAAAAATCAGCCCAAACACCAACCCCCATCATTACTGTAGCTCAGGTGACCCGATTTAAATCAGCCCACTAGACAACTTTTTCAAACCGGACCAAACCAAACTAAACAAAAATCAGCCCAAACTAATCCAGCCCAAAAGACCATCCACAATCTGAAACCGGTTAAAAACTCACGGGTCCGGCCTGCGGGACATTTGACCTTGCTACAGTATGTTTCTCGCTCGTTGAGAAAAAAAAATGTTACGGGCTTGCTCGCTCCAAGCTGGTTCGGTAAACAGAAAAAAAATAACGGACCGGTTGTTCGACAAAGAGTACACTACTATTTTCAGATTGACCATGGTCAAAGTGTTCGGATATTTTCAGATTTTTGTTTAAAAAAATCAGAAAATCAAAAGGTGCTCTGAAAATTATCATAAACCAAAATAAAAGTACTCAACTATTCATAAAAACCCTCAAAAGTAAGAAAATTGCACAGGAAAAATAAAAAACTGCTACTTCAATTCTCGAAATATTCAGAAAAAAATGAAAACTGCTCTGAAAATTTGCGTAAAACAAAAAAAAAGTACTCAAAATATTCAAAGGCTGGTGACTCCAAAGGCTATTTGTCAATTAATATTGGTCCTGACTATATATAGTTCCACAAACAAATCACATATTGGAGATTAAACATACCTAGTATGAACACTGGTGACTCCAGCTGCTATTTTATACTGCTCCGAACCTGACTATAGTTCCACACACAAATAACATATCGGAGATCAAACCTAGCTGCCTAGTGTGAACACTGGCGACCCCGACTACACTACTAGTAGGAGTATTTTTTCTAGACCTGGATGCTTGCTCGCTGTCTCACTGCAAAATAGGAGGACGCCTACCAGACAACCACACAGTACATTGATCTTTGAAGCAGCTTGAGGGAGGAATGTGTTGTGCATGTCTTGCGTGGGATAGAAAAATGCCGACATGATCATGAATTTTTCATGTCGGCATTGAAGTTGAGGGAGGAATGTGTTGTGCATGTCTTGCGTGGGATTTTTCTAGGAAGCTTCCTTGGACCTAGCGTGGTCCAATTTGCCAGTTTAGGTGTTGCGCTGCAAACATGCCCCGTAGTGGCCTTGGGCAAGTATGACTTGACATTTTAGTCATTCCAGAGACCTCTATATAATGGATCAAGGCGTGCATCCACACAACGCAGGCACAGAATTTTTTGCAGCAAACTAAGCTTACATTGTTTGGTACAGACAGGTAATTGAGCTAGGAGGGAGTACGCACGCACACCATGGACAAGAACTACGGCGACCTGTACAACATCCGCGGGTGGGGCGAGCCCTATTTCGCGGTGAACGCGGCGGGCCACCTCTGCGTGAGGCCCCGGGGCGGCGACACCATGCCCGGGGACGAGATCGACGTCCACTCGGTCATCACGGAAGCCGCCCGTGACGCCAGGAGCAAAGGCCAGTTCCCCATGATCCTCCGCTTCCCCGACGTGCTGAAGCACCGCGTGGACTCCCTCCACGCCGCCTTCAAGGGCGCCATCAGAGGCACCGGGTACCAGTCCAGGTACCAGGGCGTGTTCCCGGTGAAGGTGAACCAGAACAAGGCCGTGGTGCGGGACCTCGTGGAGTTCGGGAGGAGCGAGAGCTACGGCCTCGAGGCCGGCTCCAAGCCGGAGCTGCTCATCGCCATGAGCTGCCTCGCCAAAGCGGACTCCAACAAGGCCTACCTGGTGTGCAACGGCTACAAGGACGCGGACTACGTGGCGCTGGCGCTGTCGGCCCGCGCCATGCATGGGCCTGAACGCCATCATCGTGCTGGAGATGGAGGAGGAGCTCGACATTGTCATCGAACAGAGCAACAAGCTGGGCGTGGAGCCGGTCCTCGGCGTCCGCGCCAAGCTCCTCACCAAGATCCCGGGCCACTTCGGGTCCACGGCCGGCAAGCACGGCAAGTTCGGCCTGCTCGCGGAGCAGATCTACGAGGTGGCCCAGAAGCTCAGGGACGCGGGCAAGCTGCACTGGCTTCAGCTGCTGCACTTCCACGTGGGCTCCATGATCCCGACCACGGAGATCGTGGGCCGCGCGGCGGCCGAGGCCGCGGGGATCTACTGCGAGCTGGTGAACGCGCACGGCGCCACGCGGATGGCCACGCTGGACTGCGGCGGCGGCCTCGGCGTCGACTAACGACGGGACACGGTCGGGCAACTCCGACATGTCGGTGGCGTACGGGCTGGAGGAGTACGCGTCCGCCATTGTGCAGGCGGTGCGGCTCCGGTGCGACCACCACGGCGTGCCGCACCCGGTGCTGTGCACCGAGAGCGGCAGCTCCGTGGTGTCGCACCACTCCATGATCATCCTCGAGGCGCTCTCGGCGACGCCGGAGCCGCGCGACGTGGAGGAGGAGGACACACCCGAGCAGCTCCTCAGCAAGATCCAGGACCTCTTCTCCAAGCTGCCGACAATGGAAATTGACGGAGGCGGAGGCTGCCTGCACGCGCACGGCGCGGACCACGCCAGGCACGGAATCGAGATGTACAAGCTGGGGAAGAAGCTCTCCAAGAGATCAGTCGCCGGCGACATTTACAACTACCACATGAACCTCTCCATCTTCTCGCTGGTGCCGGACTTCTGGGGCATCAAGCAGCTCTTCCCGATGATCCCGGTGAGCCGGCTCGACGAGGAGCCGACGCGCAGGGGCACGCTCGTCGACATCACCTGCGACAGCGACGGCAAGATCGAGAAGTTCATCGGCGGCGGCGTCACGCTGCCGCTGCACACGCTGGACCCGGCGGGGCTCGGCGGCGGCTACTACGTGGCCGTGCTGGTGTCCGGGGCGTACCAGGAGGCTCTGGCCGGCAAGCACAACCTGTTCAGTGGCCCCACCCTCGTGCGCGTCAAGAGCACCGGCGAGCATGGTGCCTTCGCCATCGAATCAATCGACATGGGTGCCACGACCAAGGAGGTCATCGGCACCATGAGGTACGACGTCGACCAAGACATTAGCGGCGTCATCCAGGAGCTCGCCAAGAATAAAGGCAAGTGGCAGATAGTGGAGCCGCTACTCACCAAGGGGCTTACAACCATGCCCTACCTCAACGAATACAACAAGACCCCCAAAACCACTTGAACTCCCGCAGCTTATTAACAAGAGAGATTTATTATTTTAACCACGAGTTCGCGAAGTTTCGCTCAAATGACCGCGAGTTCGTGGGCTTCGCTAAAATGACCACGAGTTCATTGTCTCTCCTCTACAATGACCATTTGTGGTATTTTAGACGAAATTGTCCTTGTCCCTTCCTCCTCTCGTCAGAGGCTGCCTTCCCTTTGTCGTCCGGTCACTGTCCAACGCCGCCGGCTCGTCGGAGACCGCTGCCAGCCTCCCCGGCCCTGACCCGCCCCTCCCCGCTCCATCCTGCCCCATCCCACCCCTCTCCCTGCGCCATCGCCCCTCCACGTCCCATCCCGCGCGCCGTCCGCCGCAGTAGCTCCAGCTCGTCGCCGGCGAGCTCCGTCTCCGCCCACAGCACAATCCTCTGCTTCGGGCGCTCTCCAACATGAAGCAGCAGCCATCCCACCTGCTAGCCATGGTGGTCATAGAGAAGTAAACAGGGGGAACTCGATTCAGTGAAGGATGAGATCGATTTGGGTGTGTGTTCTATCCAGGTGAGGTGGAGATTGTGCTTCAAATCCTCAGCCAAAATGAGCCATTTTTATTTACACAAGAACTCGATTTGTGTTCCAAAATCAGCCATTCCACGTACCTGCGGGCAGAAGACTAGAAGAGCTCCATTCGGGGGAGATGGACTTGTTTCCTTATGCGATAGATTGATTTGCAATTGTTTGACGAGAAATAGCCACGAAGGCCGGCGCGACGCACACTAACGACACACATGCTCTAGGAGGCCGCCGTATTTGAGCGAAGCCTCACGAACTCGTGGTCAAAATAATAAATCTCTCTATTAACAAGTACTACTATTCGATGGTTCACACAAAAACAAGAGGAAGCATAGCAGTATACTGTTCGGGCCCGCGCGCTACGTCCAATTCGGAGATGGTGTAAGTTCGTGTTCCTCGTGAATTCCTTGCGCAAAAGCCCGCAAAGGGGACGCTGCGAGTGGGAGTGGAACCGGTTACAAGGGCTATGCTCTGGGCTCGCAATGCAACGAGCCAGAACGGATATGAGAGCTAGATCGAATGCCTAAAATTCGAGAGAGAGTAAAAGAGATCCCCCTGCCCCCTTATATATGTCCCAGAGCAGGGTTACATTGGGGGGTCGTGCTCTCCGCGCGCCCTGATCCGCGCTACCCTCGGGTTGGGGAGGTCGGCTCTATATATGTCGTCGCTCGTCAGACGGGCTCACCGTGGGCTCTTGCTTCACCTGCTCCATCAGAGAGTTAATGCATCCCGACGCATGACTTCTACTGTTCTACAGTGTGCCACGCGCGCCGTCTCTCGCAACGCCAGTTGTAGAAGCAGCTCGATGTGAGTGCCCCTGCCTGTTCCGCTTCCTCTCCTTCGATCCTTCCACCGCTTAGTTCCGTGGCTTCCCCTCTATTCCTTGCGCATGTCTGCCTGATGCCTCGATGAACTGAACTGCGTGGCGTGGCGCTGGTGTGTTAACAGTTTCAGCGCAGACTCCCCGTCCCTCGCCAGTGTACATATTCATGGTAATTGTCTCTTGATGGATGCCCATCAGGTGCTCGACATATTGCCTCTACTGTGGCCAGGACCAATACTATGTGAACGAATTATAGAGAACAATTAGTCTCTAGGCATGCATCATGACTGGCCGATTAATATGTAGCACTTAGCCTGTATGGTGCATCCAGCTTATTTTGTTTTTGTTGGAGTTCTCTTCTGTTTTCCTTCATTTGCATTCTTTTTATGAGAAGTGAAGACTGAAGAGCATCCCTTGTTCTAGTATTGACTGCATTTATTGCATTGTACGATAATAGCACTGTTGGTATTTGAGAAACAATTCGACAATTGCAAATTTATTAAGAGAAATATTAAATAAAATCCATAGACATTCAACCTTGCATTAGCAGTTGAATCAGTCAAAGTTCAAAGGTTGCTCCGCCGTTGTTTTGATAAGCGTTACTCGGTTTTGCATCTTCAGAACCTTTCTAAGTCTGGATAAAGACATAGTGTGTTTTGTGTTGATCATTTTATCTTGCATCCCATTTACATTCTCTGAGCTAATACTGGTTGTGGGTGAGAATGTTCAGAGTTACAGTCAGAGTTAAACTGCATTGATCGGCCTGCAGAGAAGCAACACCAAGCTTTTCTCTTCTCCAAGGAATTGACAAAAGGTAACAAATCGTAAATACAGTGCCTAAGCTTCTCTTTTCCAACGAATTGACTGTTGTATGAGAAATACATTGGCTAAGGACTTGCTTCACTTAGATCTATGTTTGCAGCCTGCCGTTTAATGGTCAGTACATTATCTGAGAGCATTCTATTACTTGTTCGAAAACAAAATTCTTTGGAAGTATGTGACTATTTAACTAAGATGCATAGCAATGCATTGATTACCTATTAACATTAACTAATTTGAACCAAGGGAAACTTAAATGTCTTTTGTTATTATTCTGCATCTTCTTCTGAAAGAAATTCTTATAAAGGTACAGGGTAGTTTGTGTGATGATTTACCATGGTATTTCAACCCTGGAAGATGATGGAAATACGTTGGTCTTGCAGAGGTGACCTGACATGTAGTTTTCACAAATATCCACTTTCTAATTCATCTTTGCAGATTTCTTATCTACTACTCACATTGTGTGTCCTGAATATCTATCACTGGCTAGAAATACAATCTACATGTCTTGCTCTTGCTTCAAGGATAGATTCCTATCATAATTCAGGTGACATTCATGTTACTTGTATCAAAGTGACATGTTTTCCCAAGCTTTAATATGGATATTAGTGTACTTCGCATCAGAAGCTGAAAAATATTTATTATACTTTTTGAGTGTCACCAAATTTCAAGCTGACCATGTGTCATGTTTTTCCATTCCACTCTAAATCTTTCGTTATATTGTTTATATTTTGTGCTTGACAAGCCCTGCATTATGAATGTCCAATGACCCTTGGTCGAATGTCTGCACTTTTAAGCTTCCTGAAGTATTGGGCAGGCATTGCAAACGTAAAGAATAGGGCATATTCCTGAATGCCCTCTCTCAATCAGAACATAGATGCTCTTTGGTGTTTCCTTTCATTTTTAGATTTTCTTTTAACCCCCTTCTGTCAATTGTTAAACAAATAATATTTCTTCCTTTCAATTTTTTCAATGTCTCTGTCAATTTACCTTAAAAAGATCCTAACTGATGACTCCCTCTGTCCACAAATGTTAGCATTTGTTGACTTTTAGTGATGGCTCCTGACGGATACCCAAATCAGGGTATCCTGATCTAGGATACTTAATCCCGCTAACCGTCTCAACTTAAATTGTGTAGGGCCCACAGGAACAGGTGCATGACAACAGAGCGCTCGAGGGGCCCACGGCCGACCCCGAGGGCACATACAAGTTCCGCCTCGCCCGACCCCCAGTCGGGCGGGCCCACGACTTCCGCCCCGCCCGACCCCGAGTCGGGTGGGGTCCACGAACTCCGCCTCGCCCGACCCCCAATCGGGCGGGCCCACGACTTCCGCCCCGCCCGACCCCGAGTCGGGTGGGGCCCCGAACTCCGCCTCGCCCGACTCCCAGTCGGGCGGGCCCACAAGCCGCGCTTCGCCCGACCCCGAGTTGGGAGACTTCGTCGAGAAGATTTTCCTCTGACAAGGAGGACAGGCATTTACGACGAGTAGCTGGGGAGCCTTAACTCTACCCAGCAACTCATATACTTGCAGGCACGCGATGTGACCCGCACAGTGGCACCCGTCCCATCTCGCGGCGCCGCCTGACACCTCGAGTACAGCAGCGGGATGGCTACGACATCATCATCACCCTGAACAGGGACGAAGACCGGACCGGCGACAAGACGGCCGCGACAGTCTGGGTTGACATCTCGACCACCTGCCCGGCGACCGGGCTGACAGGACGCCGCCTGACTAGGGCCACAGTGGCAGCTAGGGTTCAGACTAGTGCGGCGTGTAGCCGCGCTAGCCCACAACTCGAAAGCCCCGTTCCCATTTGTAAACCGGCTCACTCCTTGACTATAAAGGGAGAGCTGGGGGCATGGGAGCGAGGGGGGATCGAAGTTCGAACAGACACAGACATAGAGATACACACGAAGAGGCTTGGAGTCTTTCTCCTCCCACGTCAACACTTGTAGCTCCCCTCTGCAAGTCGAAACACGAACCACCCACGAACTGGACGTAGGGCATCGATTGCC
Source organism: Eragrostis curvula (assembly GCA_007726485.1). Lineage (NCBI taxonomy): Eukaryota > Viridiplantae > Streptophyta > Magnoliopsida > Poales > Poaceae > Eragrostis > Eragrostis curvula. The sequence goes on from CM017440.1 coordinate 43,228,063, forward strand.
TGAACCAGTATACATCTCGCCTCTCTCACAAAACCCTCGCCATCATAGAAGATTGTTAGGCGCCGTAGTTACAAATTTACTTGTCGGCCGGTTTCTTAACACCGACAGTTGGCGCGCCAGGAAGGGGACCTCAGCGCGTTTGACGTCTTCAGTTGATGGCGAGCCACGACATCGATTGGTCTCCGGGCGCTCTCGTGTACTTCGGAAGCCTGGAGTTCATCGTGGTCCAGGATGGGGGGCTTTCGCGCGTCGAACCGCCGGCACCCCCACAAAGGGCCCTCACCCCCGCCATGTCCGCGAGCGCGGAGCTCGTGGGTATGGCAGAGTACGACTACGACAGCGACGAGGATGACCTCCTCGACTACGACTCCGACGCCGGCAGTCACCATCCTTCGCGCGAGTGCATGGTGGTGGAAGCTGGTGGAGGCAGCCGCCGCAACGTTCACGACGTGGCGGCGCAGCCAGACCCGGCAGCGGTCGCGACGACGGCGGACGCCGGAGCGGCCGCAGAAGCCGCGCCCCTGCTTGTGACACAGGCGCAGCAAGGAACCCCTCCGGCGAGCGCCGACCTCCGGGAGGGCGATGACCTGGAGCGTCTGCTCCAACGCCAACACGAGCTCGCAGAAGCCGCGCGGCGGCTCAAGGAGGAGCGCGAGCGGCTCGAACACGAGGTGGCGCAGCGCCAGGCCCTGCGCGAACGCGTGCGTGCCCATGGGCGCGAAGCCCGGCAGCGGATTCTGGCCGAGGCGGGCAACCTCGTGCCCAGATACACCAGGCCCAGCCAAAATGTCGCCGCGGCTGCGACACTTTTGCGCGCGCTCCCGCAACCGTCCGACGAGGACCAGCGAAGAATCCAGGGGGAGCTCAAGGACCTCCTGGACTTGGCGGCGGTGCAGCAGGCCGAGCGCGAGCAAAGCTCCGCTGCACGGCGGTGGGAA
>CM017440.1:43230000-43296088 GCA_007726485.1 Eragrostis curvula
GCGTGCGCCATTCCCCAGCGTATTGTGTCGCCCACATGCATCGTGTATTTGTGCGCGGTTGGGTTTATTAGCAACATTACCCCGTGAGCATGGGTGAAGGATTGACACGTAACCACGAGGAATTAGCAAATAACCCTGGCGCTGCCTTGTGCCTGCATAAGTGCCTGCTCCTTAGTAGTATCTGCACGCCGGGTTCCTGCCTCCGGCCCACGAACTGTGTTGCGTACGTTTCAGATTATTAGCCGTCGCTTGCACACGTACGTCGTGATTCCCGTTTCTGTTTCCTTGACGCATTGAAGGAACGGTTCTCTTTCTGCACTACATGATCAGAGAGGGGCAAACTGTCGTTCTTTCCGAGTGTCATATGTTTCCGTTGCGCACATTTGCTTTCTTGAAAGGAACGTAATACAGGAACAACTTGATCAATCAGACTAATAAAACTATGATGCAAAACGAATAATTTAGCTGGCACTGACTTGTTCTAGCTCTAATAAAGCGAAACTTGAGGCTTTACTTTGTGGTCCTCGGCTTTAGTCTCTAACACAAGACTAACAAAACTCTGAAGAGAACGACGGTGCCCAGCACAAACCCACACCCCTCTATCCTCACACGCATCCACCTGTAACTCCCAGCTCTTGAGCAGCACCATGGCGGAGGCTGTTGTGGGGCTGTTGATTGGCAAGCTTGGCGAGACCTTGGCTAAGGAAGCAGCTGCCTATGGTGCATCCCTGCTTTGCACGGAAGCTTCTGCTCTCAAGGGCTTCTTTGGTGAGATCCGCAGGGCCACGAGCTGGCTAGAGATCATGAAGGCCTTCCTGAAAGACTCGGAGAAGTTCAAGGATACCAACGAGACTACTGATGCTTTAGTCAAGAAGATTAGAGGTCTAGCATTTCGGATGGAGGATGTTGTTGATGAGTTCAAGTACAAGCTCGAAGGTGACAAGCATGGCGGGTTTGCAGCCAAGATGAAGAAGAGGATCCAACATGTCAAGGTTTGGCGTCGTCTGGCTCAAGAGCTCGGGGAAATCAATGCAGATCTTGAAGACGTTGCAAAACAGAGGAACCTTTGTGCGTTGCCGGAGAGGCACGTTGGAGGAAGTGACCATCATGCTTCATTGACTAATGAAACTGTGTGTTTTGCAAGGGAAGAGGATCTGGTGGGTATCAAGGATAATGCTGAGAAGGTGTGGATTGATATCATGGACATCTTTCCAAATGACTGCAGCAGCCGATTTGTTTTCACCTCAAGAAATTTTGATGTTGCATCAATGGCAACTAGTGGCTGTGCAGTTAAGCTGGCACCGCTAGAAGAAAACAACTCTTGGAAGTTGTTTTGCAATTTAGCTTTCCGAAATGTTGGAGATAAAAAGTGCCCGCCAGAGTTACACAATTTGGCTGTAAAGTTCTTGGAAAAGTGCGATGGCTTGCCGCTTGCTATTGCTTGCATAGGTCGTCTACTCTCTTGCAAACCCCCAACTCTTTCGGAGTGGAAAAAGGTGTACGAGGAGTTAGAGTTGCAGTCAAGTGTGATCCGTGGTTTTGATAGTATTCTAAAAGTCAGCTTGGAGCACCTTTCATATGAACTGAAAAATTGCTTCTTACATTGTGCAATGTTTCCCGAGGATTATGATATAAAGAGGAGGAGATTAATTAGGCATTGGATTACTGCTGGATTCATCAAGGAGAAAGGGAACAAAACTTTGGAAGAAGTGGCAGAGGACTGCTTGTATGAGATCATAAATCGAAGCCTACTACAAGTCACGAAGATGAATGAGTTTGGGAGAGTGAAATGTTGCCGAATGCATGATATTGTCCGCCATCTTGCCCTCAAAAGAGCAGAGGAAGAATGCTTTTGTATTACTTATGAGGGCTCTGGGACATTTTTAAAAGATGGTGTTCGTCGATTGTCATTATTGCATAGTGCCAATATTCCACCACGGTGTGAATCTGGAACCAAACATCTCCGTTCAATCCATGCCTTTACTAGTAATCTCGATATTGATTTGCTGAAGTCTATCCTTGCATCTACAAGCTTGTTGTCAACATTGGACCTGCAGGGTACTCAAATCAAAGTGCTGCCTATTGAGGTCTTCAGCTTGTTTAATCTGCGTTTTTTGGGTATTAGGAAGACTCGAATTGAAATTTTACCTGAAGATGTAGGAAGATTACAAAACTTAGAAGTACTTGATGCATGCCGTACTGCCTCGTGGACTCTGTCGGCGCTTCGGAGGCTTTCCAACGAACAGGTGGCCTGCAGAGCCAGCCAGCGGATGTTATTCTCGGTACAGCTTTCGTTGATAATTCTACATTTACCAGCGTGGCTTACGCGGTGCATTGTACTCGCGTCTGTGTGCAGCTGAAGGGGAAGACAGCGGAGTTCCGCGCCCGCCTGGCGCGCGGGGAGATGCTCGCCGACGTCCAGGCCGGTACGGCTGCTCGTATTCACTTCCCGTCACTGAATTGCAGCGGTTCCTTTGGGTTGGCTATTGTCTGATTTGCTGGTGCTTGCTCCCCTGTCCAGAGGCGTTTACGGTGGTGCGGGAGGCATCAAGGATGCGGCATTTTGATGTGCAGGTACCCAGCTTTGCCTGCATAAGCTTGAAATTGGTAGGCCCGAGTTGGTTCTTGCGGTTGAGTTCCTGTTCCTTGGTATACTGTGTGCAGATAACTGGTGGTGCTGTGCTGCGCGATGGGCACCTGGGGATGGGTGAGTGGAAGACGCTTGCATCCACACTGGCGGCGTATCTCAATGCTCTGACAGGGTAAGGGGTCCATGGTACCATACGAAATTTGAAATTTTGTACTTCTTTGTTTCTACATCTAACCGACTTAGGGGGTTTGCTCCATCAAATACGTTATGCATTTTGCATTGCTGGTAAATGCAACATATGCTCTTAGCTTCTTCATGTATGCTCTTTCCTGATTACTTGTTGAGAATGGTTTCTGTAGGTTAACTGAGAAAAAAAGGCATATGTAAAAGATGCTGCAATTCCAACATGCACGTTGTCGTTCACATGCCAATTTGTATTTATCTTCTGCATTCATATGCATGCGTGCTGATAGAGGGCATTAATTATGCATAAGAAGCAAAAGAATCTAATTGGGTCAACCTTCATATGCATACGTATAAATAGTGGAGCATATGAACAAGAAGTAGAAGAAGCTTGTTTTATGTTTCTCTCATATACTTGAACGAATTTGAGGGTTCAGAGGTCACTTAAATTGCTTATACCTGTTGATGTGTCACTAGTATCATGGGCTGTGTGGAAACTCGTAAATCATGTTGCAGTTGTCGATACATACACAAGAACTAGACATAGTTGATCAGGGCAATTACACACTCTTATTTCTTCCAGCTTGTTTTATTTTATTCAGTAGATACAAATTAGATTTGAGTACAGTAACTAAAGAGTATACCGCGATTACTAAAGTAGCACAGGTATGCTTATGGATTAAATGGTTCATGGGTGAAACGCGTTGCTTAAATCGTGATGCTGCATTTTTTCTAGGCAAAAGGCTAACTGTTCCTGTTGCTCTTATTTTATCCAATTTATCACTGGGTAATGCTTGAACAAAAATACTACAGATATACTCCATGCTCCGCAGCTCAATCAAGTAGAAATACTAGAAGATTCACCACAAAGACTTTTTGAGCTAAAGTTTTCGTTCTCCCAAAAATTGAAGGGTCTCCAACATTGTACCGAGTAGCTTAATCCCCTTCGTCTATATTTGCGAGAGACACTGGACTACTTGAGACTCTAGAGGAGGTTATACAAAAGTTTTGTGAGGAACGTGAACATTAGCCACTGGAGACTCTAGACACTGGACTACTGAATTGAACAAATGCAGTGAAGGCCTTATGAAAATTAGCCACATTAAAAAGGTGGTTGTTGGATTAACAGAGAAAAGCATAAGGAAAGAACTTGAACTGAACATGCGGATTCTGCTATTCCTCGAGGTATGCTTGCTAATTGTGTTGATACCGCTGTTTATATGGAAAGATACAGTACTTAAGTTTTTATGTTCATAACGTGCCTCCTCAGTTGCTTTCTTCTTCTACGTTCATATGTATAGGTGCTAAAAGCAGAGCATATGCACATCAAGTAGTTAATATGGCAAATTCCACAATTTATAGTTCTTCCAGCTTGTTTTATATTATTCAGTAGTAGATGAATTGGTTTAAGTGCAGTATTTAAAGCAGCGCATGTGTGTTCATTAATGAATCTAAGAAGTTGCTTATATCTGCCAGAATGTGACAAATATTATGAGCTATAAAGAAAAACTGTGATGCTGCAAGTTTTTGAGGCAATTGCCAATTGATCCAGTTGCTCTTGTTTGCTTGATTTGTCACTAGATCGCTTGGGAAAAATATTACAGCCAAATAATTCAAGACCATAGGAGTTGTGTTGACGAGCCAACAAGCCACAGGGACCAAGGCTGTTCAAACCGGGTTGGATCAAAACTGTTTCAAACTGACACTGCAGCAAGTGAATTGCGTGCAAACAGTAATCACACTGGTTACTGTTCACATTATGAACCGCTGGAGACCCGTCCGTTTTAAGCGGGTTGCTGGAAACCATAGATGGAAGAAGCTGGCGTTCAGTGACAGCAACATTGCAATCAGGAAGAAGTTTGAATGAGTTGTTGGTCGGTCTCTTCTGTTTCTTGTCTAGAAGCGACGTGTGCAGAACCAGGAGGATAAAAACTCCGTCCTCATTACCATGAAACTTATTTTAGTTCAGGTTTCTGTTTATTCGATGACTGGCTGGGCTGGGTAGATGCCCCCCGTCATTGATGTCTTTCCCAGGTCTGTAATAAATCTTGCTGGGTATTCTTCTGTACCGTTGAACCTGATATAATCTGTAATGCGTAAATGGTGAATTGTTTGCCTACATGTCGTGCCAGTTTGGTTTGACGACGAGATAAGTGAAGGCATTCCTTTTGTGTCACGTGTTCAGCACAAGGTAAACAAGATTTTGTTATGTGCAAGGCATGGATTCTCATTGGTTGTGTACCCTTTCTTCTAGGCAAGGCAAACCTGGGACGAAGCCGTTCGGTTGTGTTTACCTGTGGAGTTAAGCTTGCTGTGTCGGTGTGGTGGTTCTGCTCAGCAAGTTTGCTCCAAATACTCTGGGTCTGGGATCCGAATACAGAAGATTGGAAACCAAAGGCAACCCTACTCTTTTATGCTTGTCCCAGCTCGCATTGATAAGCATGAATACGCATCTGGTCCCGTCTCTGCTGTGTCCCTAGCAAACGCCTGCACGCAGAACGGGGTCGCCTGAGACCTGACGCCTCACCAGCTTCCTTGCTCATCGGCCGCTACACGGGCACGCTTTGCCCTCATTAGCATTTTGAGCTCGTGACCACTGAGCTTGCTGCTTGGCCAGCCTCCGACCTTGCTGCTTGACCAGCCTCCGACCTTGCTTGTTATTCACACAGGCTATCCCTGGCGCTGAACCCCTTTGCAGAGCATGACTCTTAAGCAAATTTGTGTTTAGCAATCTGTTGTTCATAATACTTGTCTTAGCTCCTTGCCTAGCAATATTGGCTGCTCACTGTTGAGGCTGTATTTGTGTGTTCAATGATGCATAGTACAGTATAGACCACTTTTCATATTGATTACCTTGTATTGCCCTTCTAAGATGTCTGGTCTGTTTCTATAATCTTGTAATTCAGCATGGCCAATCCATGAACAATTGGGTATTCATGTCTTAGTTTGACTGAACAACTGCTTGGAGTACATATTCGCTAATATCTCCTGGTGATTGAGATCCCAACGCACCCATCCAACCTTTTCAATGTCATTGAACCTGCTATCACTCTGATGCTAGATTGTATCTTTAGGTGGTCGTGCTACTTATCATTAGCCTGAGTAGGTTAAAGAAGTACTCTTATGATCTGGTTTGTTGTTTTTACATGCGCTAAATCAACTATAGGAAGGTACCTTAAAGATGTTAGATGTATATGTATTCTTGTAGTTTCCCCATTGTATAAGGGGTTTTGTGCATATTTGCATACACCTGTACATGTATATATTTAGGCCTATTGCCCCCATGATGAATACAAGTGCTATTCATAACATGGTATTAGAGCCAATCTAGGGTTAGGTTTTTCTCTCCTCCCCTGAAGATTCTGGCGTTGCACTTGCGCCCACCAATTTTTCTTTCCGCCGTTCTTCCTTTCTTGAAGTCCGGCTGTTTCTCCTTCTTCATCTTGAACTCGACGGCACTGCTCTTCGTTTTGAGCACTCGCGTCGTCTTCTCTTCCGTGCGCGACACCGGCAGGACGTCGACTTCATCCTCTTCGCGACGAGCCGTCGTCGTTGCTGCTTCTCTCCCCCGCGTGGTGTCGCCGCCGCGCCAATCTCCGGCACGTGACGTGCCGCCGTGCTCTCAAATTGTAGCGCCCTCATCTACAGGCGCCGTCGCCGCCGCCGTATCGCCGGAATCGACGGGATTGCCGCCGCCGTCATCGTCGATCTCGCCGGTTGTTCATCGGCGTCTCGGCTCGATTTGATTTGGAGCTGACGGTGTCTCGGCTTGGCTCACAGATCCGGCTCGGCTCCTGTTTTGTCGGCTCGCGGCTCGGCTCGTTTTAGTCGGCCCGCGGCTCGGCTCGCGTAAAAAAAAAAAAAAAAAAAAAAAAAAGAGGACTACTGTTCTGTTTCTGTTGGCTCTTCTCTCGCGCGACTCGTTGTCGCTGCTTTTGGCCACGTACAGATAGTAGGGTACTCAAAAAAAAAAAAAAAAAAAAAAAATTGCTGCAGCTTGCGCCGCTTCTCTCTTGCGCCCTCGCCGTCGCCCGCCGCTGTTTTGCTTTGCGCTCTCGCCGTCGACATGGCTCCTTCTTCGACTACATCTGGAGGTGTTGCTGTTCTTCGCTGTCCGGTGCTTTTCAATGGCACCAACTATCGTGATTGGGTTCCTCGTCTTCGGATTCATATGCGTGGTTTGCGTCTTTGGGAGTTTCTTATTGGCGAGTTGCCTTGTCCGCCTCGACCTACTGCTCCTACACAGCCTGTGCTTCCAGTTGAGCCCACTCTTTCGACTACTGCTACGGATGACGAGAAGCAGACTTTTGAGAAGCTACTTGCTGATTATGATGCTAGTGTTGAGAAGTTGCAAGCTGATTATGATGATCTTATGGCCTCTTATGAGTCACAGTATGCTACCTACAGGGTCTGGATTGATGAGGATGCTCGAGCTGCTTCTATTCTTGTTGCTAGCATGGAGGATCGGTTTTCTGCTGATATTGTTGAGTTTGAGTATGCACATCAGATGTGGGCTTTTCTTCGTGAGCGTTATGAGCCTACTGGACAGTCCACTTTTCTTGCTGCCGTTCGTGAGGAGCAGCTTGTTTGACAGGGTGATGGCACAGTTGATGATTTCTATGGTCAGATATCTGCTATTTGGCGTCAGATTGACACTCTTGGCCCTCAGTTGTCTCCCAGCACTTGTCAGTCATGCCAGAGTCAGAAGAAGTTTCTGGAGATACGTCGCACTTATGACTTCTTGACTCGGCTTCGTGATGAGTTTGAGCCACGCCGTGCTCAGTTGCTTGCTCGTCACCCTTGTGTTTCTTTTATGGAGGCTCTTGCTGAGGTTCGTAATGAGGAGCATCGTCTTCGTGCTGCTGGTCTGTTACAGTGCTCTTCAGTGTTGGCTGCTCGTTCTTCGCCACCGGCTCCTCGTTCTTCTTCGTCTCCAGCTCCTCCTCCTGTGGCGCCTTCCTCTATGGCGCCTTTGTCTCGGACTGGTGCTACTGTTCTTGAGTGTTTTCATTGTGGTAAAGAGGGACATGTGGAGGCTTATTGTTTCAAGAAGAGGAAGGAACAACGGGCTCGTTCTCGTCGGTCTTCACAGGGTGCTGCTAGTCCTAGTACTGGAGGTTCTCAGAGGGGTTCTACTGGTTCAGACACACAGGAGATCATCAGGTTGCTCGGTCGCCTCGTCGCCTCTCCGTCACAAGGAGCTGCTGGTTCTGTGACTCAGCCTTCTGCACCGACTGGTACTGCTGCTGCTTCTCAGTCTTTCCTTGCGGGATCTCGCCCTCCTTCTACTCCAGGTACTTGTCCATGGGTTCTTGATTCCGGTGCTTCTTTTCATATGACTCCATATCGCTCCTGTCTTTCTTCCATGGTTTCTTTGCCTAGTTCTCATTTTGTTCATACAGCTGATGGATCTCCTCTTTCTGTTGTTGGGAAGGGCACTCTTTTGTCTGACTCTTTTTCTGTTCCTGATGTCTCTTGTGTTCCTGATTTGACCATGCAGCTTATGTCAGCCGGCCAAATTACTGATTATGATTGTCGTGTGATTCTTGATCCTGATTTTTGTTATGTTCAGGATCGTTGCACGGGTCAGGTGATTGGCACTGGCCCCCGGCGCCGTGATTCACAGCGCCTTTGGGAGCTTGACTGGCTACATCTTCCTTCCGCTGCGTCTGCCGGTCTTGTTGGCTCCGCCTTTGCTGCTTCGTCGACCTCGTCTTTTGCTCAGTGGCATCATCGCTTGGGTCATATCTGTGGCTCTCGCTTGTCGGCTTTGATTCGTCGTGGTCTTTTAGGGTCTGTTTCAGGTCATGAGTCTTTAGCTCAGTGTCAGGGATGTAGGTTAGGCAAGCAGATACAGCTTCCCTACCATTCTAGTGAGTCAGTGTCACAGCGTCCTTTTGATCTTGTTCATTCAGATGTATGGGGTCCTGCTCCCTTTGTTTCTACAGGGGGACAACGATATTATATAATTTTTATAGATGATTTTTCCCGCCACACATGGATTTATTTTATGAAACATCGTAGTGAGGCTTTATCCATCTATAAGACTTTTACTGCTATGATTCGTGCTCATTTTGACACTTCTATTCGTGTCTTTCGTGCCGACTCCGCCGGAGAGTATCTTTCTGGAGCTCTTCGCCAGGTTCTTTCTGAGCAAGGCACCCTTGCTCAGTTTTCATGTCCTGGTGCTCATGCCCAGAATGGTGTCGCTGAGCGCAAGCATCGTCATCTTCTTGAGACTGCTCGTGCTCTTATGATTGCTGCTTCTGTTCCTCCTCATTTTTGGGCTGAGGCTGTTTCTACTGCCAACTATTTGGTTAATATTCAGCCTTCGTCAGCTCTTCATGGAGGGATTCCTTATGAGCGTCTTTGCGGCAAGTTACCTGATTATTCCAGCCTTCGTCTTTTTGGTTGTGTATGCTATGTGCTTCTTGCACCTCGCGAGCGCACTAAGCTGACCGCTCAGTCTGTTGAGTGTGTTTTTCTAGGCTATAGTGCTGAGCATAAGGGATATCGGTGTTGGGATCCTGTTGGTCGACAGATGCGGATTTCTCGAGATGTTGTTTTTGACGAGTCACGTCCTTACTATCCTCGTCCATCTTCAGACACCTCTTCTGCATCTTTAGTTGATCCACTTTCTTTCTTGACTTTGCCTGACGTCTCTATTGTCAGTACTCGTCTGGTGCCTCCTCCGCAGGTACCCTCTCCTATTGTGCCTTCTTCATTAGCACCGGCACCTTCCCCTGTGGTGTCTTCTTCACCCGTGCCTTCTGGACAGTCTTCTACGGGTCCTTCTTTTATGGGCCCTGACTATTCTTTGAAGCCACCGGTGACGCAGGTCTATACTCGACGTGCTCCGGCATTCTCTGATGTGTCATCTTCTTCTGATGAGCCTTCTACTCCCGATAGGCTATCTTCTATGCTTGACGCATCTTCCTCAGAGGATCTTTCTCCCGAGCAGCTTATCAGATGTGGTGCTCGTATTCGTCAGCGTCCTGATTTTTTCTCTCCTTCTGCCTATTCTACTACGGTTTTTTCTGAACCTACCTCTTATCGTGATGCTATTCTTCATCAGGAATGGCAGCATGCTATGGCAGAGGAGATTGCTGCTCTTGAGCGTACAGGCACGTGGGATCTTGTTCCTCTTCCTGCACGTGTTCGTCCGATTACCTGTAAGTGGGTCTATAAGGTTAAGACCCGCTCTGATGGTTCTCTTGAGCGCTATAAGGCTCGTCTTGTGGCTCGCGGTTTTCAGCAGGAGCATGGCCATGACTATGATGAGACCTTTGCGCCTGTTGCTCATATGACCACTGTTCGCACTCTTCTTGCTGTGGCCTCTGTTCGTGAGTGGTCCATCTCTCAGCTTGATGTCAAGAATGCCTTTCTTAATGGTGAGTTGCATGAGGAGGTGTATATGCGTCCTCCACCTGGGTATTCTGTTCCTGAGGGCATGGTTTGTCGTCTTCGTCGCTCACTTTATGGCCTTAAGCAGGCTCCTCGTGCTTGGTTTCAGCGCTTTGTCTCTGTGGTCACTGCCGCTGGTTTTTCTGCCAGTCATCATGATCCCGCGCTGTTTGTCCATACTTCTCCTCGTGGTCGGACTCTTCTTCTTCTTTATGTTGATGATATGATCATTACAGGAGATGATTCGGAGTATATAGCCTTTGTTAAGGCGCGTCTCAGTGAGCAGTTTTTGATGTCTGATCTTGGTCCTCTTCGTTACTTCCTTGGGATTGAGATTTCCTCTACACCTGAGGGGTTTTATCTATCCCAAGAAAAGTACATTCATGACCTTCTTGATCGTGCTTCTCTCACTGATCGTCGGACTATTGAGACTCCCATGGAGCTCAATGTTCATCTTCGCGCCACTGATGGTGAGCCTCTCACTGATCCTACTCGATATCGTCATATTGTGGGGAGTCTTGTTTATCTTGGTGTTACTCGTCCTGATATCTCGCATTCTGTGCATATCCTTAGTCAGTTTGTTTCAGCTCCTACCCAGTTCCACTATACTCACTTGCTTCGTGTCCTACGTTATCTTCGTGGGACTATATCTCGTCGTTTGTTTTTTTCCACGCTCCAGCTCTTTACAGCTTCAGGCATATTGTGATGCTACTTGGGCTAGTGATTCCTCTGATCGTCGATCTCTTTCTGCTTTTTGTGTGTTTCTTGGTGGTTCTCTCATTGCTTGGAAGACTAAGAAGCAGACAGCAGTTTCTCGTTCGAGTGCAGAGGCTGAGTTGCGTGCTATGGCTCTTGTGACAGCAGAGGTTACTTGGTTGCGGTGGTTGCTTGAGGATTTTAGTGTTTCTGTTTCTACGCCGACTCCTCTTTTATCTGACAGTACAGGTGCTATCAGTATGGCTCGTGATCCGGTGAAGCATGAGCTCAGTAAGCATGTTGGTGTTGATGCTTTTTATACACGAGCGCAGGTACAGGATGATATTGTTGCTCCTCAGTATGTGCCTTCAGAGATTCAGTTGGCTGATTTATTTACAAAGGCACAAACTGGTGCTCGACACAGGTTCTATCTCTCCAAACTCAGTGTTATTGATCCACCCTGAGTTTGAGGGGGGGTGTTAGATGTATATGTATTCTTGTAGTTTCCCCATTGTATAAGGGGTTTTGTGCATATTTGCATACACCTGTACATGTATATATTTGGGCCTATTGCCCCATGATGAATACAAGTGCTATTCATAACAAAAGAGATGTGTTCTCTAAGTTGAAGCCGTAAGTGAATTTGCCAGTAAGTTCTTTGTTTACATTTCCTTCGTTTTCCATCATGTACAGTCCTTTGAGATGAGTTTGCCACCATCCTTCTATCAGTACAGTCCTTTCAAGTTTTCAATTGTCACAGTCCTGTTTGCCTTGATTTCTTCAATTTGCTAAAATGATAGCAGTTTGGAGTGCACACACACTTCATTTTTCCAATGCATTGATCTACTGCTGTTGCATCTGTCTTTGTTCAACTTTACAGTGCACGTTTACTAGTGCAACTTTACAGTGCACTATTAGAATAGAATAAACTAGCTATTTTTTGTTCTGCTTATCCCACCATTGCCTGCATGCTTGGACAGGGGACAAACCGATTCATTTCCTAATAGTGTGCTAATGCTTTGATACACAGCAGTAGTTAACTCTGAATTAGTTCTTGTTCAATGCTACACACTGAACGTGGCTTCATGGTTCATAGGTGGAGGGCTTTGGTAAAGTTTTGAGTGATTTCTGGTGAAGAGTTGGTTGCTATTCTTGCAGTTCAACAGGTCAGTTCCCGAGTGTATTCTTTTCTTACTGAAGAAATAGATGTGAGCTATTTTTTCTGCTAGCAGAATGTTTAAATTGAAACTCCAACATTAGTCAATTTGTCTCTAGGACTTCACTGGAGTTCCAGCAGTTGTTGATCTTGCAGCGATGTGAGATGCAATGGCCATTAAAGAGTGCTGGGCATGGAAAGGCCACCTAATGAACTAATATAATTCTGATTTGCTTTTCATTGTTGTTGATGTTAGTACTCTACTGGTATGTTTCGGTTATATACAAGTTCCAGTAGGATTTATCCACGAATTGGGGAATTTCTTCGTCCTTTGTCATGAAATTCAAGTACTGGTGATTGGTTAGAGATTTTTATCTATTTCAGTAAGATGAGATTTGACAGAATTTAGTCACCTCCAGCTTAGTAGATTATTTCCACAAACAAAAATTCTCTGACCTTATTTGTATCTATGGAAACTAGCATGACTGATTGTGAAACTCTGCTTTGCTTGTCTGCTACAAAAATAAGATCAATGCTTGTCTGCCTGCCAACACTTGACTCTTGTATTCGAAGAAACATAATGTGAAACTCTGCGTGCATGCATTGCTAGTTTTAGACTGACAGTAGGAAAAAGAATTGAACAAGTAGATGTATCCTATGTTCCTTTTGTTTTATTCTGCCTCCATCACATTTTTACTGTGCATGTAGATATTTTTGTTCTTTCAGAAACACATAGCATAGCTTCATTAATACTATTCAACTATTTCCCCTTTGTCATGACACAATGAGAAATGGATAAGTACTGTGTGCCAGCAATTGTTTTTCTTTCGTTAAGGTTTCTTATTACTGATATTGTTACATATAATTTCAGCATACCAAGCTGAGAAGAGGTGAAACGGCTTGATTCAAAGCTTCAACAAGTAAATTTAGAATGTCACAGCCTAACTAGTAAGTGCATTTGGAATGTCCTCTGTTGTAACTTGTTTTTTCTGAGATTCCTTGAAAAATCATGTGTTTTTTCATATGTAACATGTACAGTTGGGCATTCTGAACTGCTTAACGTGTCTTCACAGTGTTGGTGCTTGGCAAGCACCATGTGTGCCATGCAGCTGTACATAATAATGGATAATAAAGGAAATCCTGACAATTTGATTTTTATTTTTTTAATTTTTCCGTCACTCAATAGAGACGGGTTTTGGGTTAGCCGTCACTACCTTCGAGTGACGGGCTTCCTAAAACTGTCGCTATTATTCGTGACGGGCTTCCCAAAAGCCTCCTAAAACCATCGCTATTATTTGTGACAGGCTTCCTGAAACCGTCGCTATTATTTGTGACGGGCTTCCTGAAACCGTCGCTATTATTTGTGACGGGTGTTGGGAAACCCGTCGCTCATAGTCTCAGTGACGGGTATTGGGTACCCGTCAATAACAGTATTAGCGACGGGGAAAAGCCCGTCGCTATAGATTACCCTTTAGCGACGTAAATTTAGCGACGGGGATATTTTCCGTCGCTAAAGCCCCAAAAAACCCGTCACTAAAGCCCATTTCTGTAGTAGTGAAGGAACGGTTCTCTTTCTGCAACACATGATCAGAGAGGGGCATGCATATGGTTTCGAATGGGTACACTGTTTTGTTGTTCCCCGCTCGCTCTGTTTCAGACGGGTTCTCTCTCGCGTGACTGCCGGATCCAGTTCCCGCCACCAGGCCCACTACCAAGATATCCGACGAGCCGTGGGCCGCCACATATCTTATGGTTTACGAGGCCCTTTATACTCTGTAAAATACTGTTCGATATGACATCGTTGACCTTGGCGGAATGGATTGCAATCAGTCCAGAGCGGAATTTTAGTTTTTTGGTATAGTTGCAGCACCTCCTCCGTCCTTCCTTCGGTTGTGGCAGTGCTGTTCGTCTCCGGCAATGGCATCATCCGACAAACCTCTTTGACCTGGATCTTGCAGCACTCGGTAGTGTGATTTTGTGATTGACATTTGACATACCTGCATCTTCTCTATGGCTTCGAGTTCCAATAGTTCAGTGCGTTACTTCTTTGACATTTCGTATCCATCTTTGATATCAGTAACGCTTGACCCTAGGAAAAAAATTTCAGCGAAATTTCACCGAAATATTTGACATTTCATCTTTTTCGGTGCGGTCCGAAATGAAATTGAAATGAACAGTACCACCAAAATTCCACCTTTGACCAGCTTAATGCGTCTAAATTGTATTGTTCGCATATGCAACCGTGATGTTTTCTTGATTTGAAATATCTTGTGAAATTATATCAATTTTTTTTAAAAAAATCAAATTTGGTTCGCCGAAATTTCCGAAAATTCCTAATATTTCATGTTTATCGGTGACCTCCGAATTTTTTTTGTTCCCGAAATATTTTTTCTAGGCGCTTGTGCTAGGTGACTTGCGCCATGGATTTGCGCATATGCGATTGCTCCGTGAGTATACCGGTGCATTTCGTGATTATCAGTCATAAGGTTGGCTTTTAGCAGTTGAGCTATCTGTGTGGTGATTGTCATTGAAAAAGTTGCAGTTGTTAGTTTGGGTAAGCGAAGAGCTTACAATTCATCACATTTGAACGTTATTTGGGTACGATGATCAAATTATTGAAATGGAATTGAGAATGCTGCTGGCTGGCTTTTGTCAAATTTCTTGTGGTATATAGCATGATTACCATTTGAACTGTTCCAAATGATTTGATGATAAATTTACCTGTAATTTTAGATAACTTATAATGACATTGCCATTAATTTTCTGTTGGACATCTTGAATTTTTTATTGGACTTGACTAAAGTTAGTGTTGATTGGATATATTTGCTAAGCCGCATTATTTGCAATTTTAGGACTTGCAGGCGTGTAGTTCCAAGAAAACAGACTTGAAGAGGCATGGCTGAAGGGTCTCAATCTTCGTCGACGATAATTTCACAACTTTGGAGCGATTGGGAAATCCAGCTCTATGTGCTACTAAGCTTTGTGTTCCAAATGTTGCTCAGGTTTTCGATATGGCTGGCCCACCTGCTAGCCGACCTTGTTGCGGTATACGCACTTGGCTACCTCTCAAGGCGGGTTGCTACCACTACCAACAGCGATGAACAGCAAGCGCCACGTGGCCAAAACCACCAGCTCACCTTCTGGGCACCTTTCCTCCTGATCCACCTTGGTGGTCAAGACACAGTGACTGCATTCTCCATTGAGGACAACTAGCAAATAACCAGCGCGTTGCCGCGGGAGTGAAGACATAAACCACATAAAATTAAAATATCAAATTTCAATACAAATATATGTTCAGTTCAATAAATGATTACAATTAGCTTCATGGGCATGGAGAGGAAAATAAACATGATACATTAAACACATTGATCTCAGGCATCATATAAAAAAGACATCATATTTTAGCGCCCCCCCCCCCCCCCAAAAAAAAAAAAGATTCATACTATACATCAATAATAATCACTCAAGTAGTATAAGAAAAAATAGAAAAACTGAACCTAATTGGCTGAGCTAGGGATGTAGGCTGTGACATACATGTATTTAGGAATCAAATATAATGTAGTACACCAATATCACAGATGTTTGTTACAAAAATAAGATTAACTATCATTAACCATATAGTACATGTATAGAAAATGGGCTCTCATTGCATCAGTATAGAAAAAGAGCTGTCACTGAATCAGAGACAAATTAGCAAAAGCTTCAGATCTTGGGTGTGTCAAAGACCAACAGAATAGCATTCACCGATGCATCTGTCAACAAAGATTTTACTAAGATACCTGCTATCTCACAATGTATGTGACGTCTTGAAACATGGATTTAGTATCGAATACAACTTTTCATATGGGTAGCTAACAGAATATGGTTTACAAAGTAAATCATTCTGGGATTTTAATAGGCAAACTATCAGGAAAACAAAAATTTTAATGACCTATTTCATGAAAAAAAAATAATCATCAAAGATATTAGAGGTGGTATGGCTCATAGAAAATGAAGGTTATACCTTTTGAATAATAAACAGCACTGATGAATATATATCTCCAAACCAACTTGCTGTACGAAACCCGTATATAACATGAACCAAAACATACCTAGAAAAGGAGGATAGAGCTGTTATTGGTAGCCTAATTTGTTTGAAGTATATTTTGAATAACAGAATCATGCAAGGGCGAATGTAGATGGAATCAATGAAGATGAAGCCTACATATCTTGCATCAAGGATTGCAAAAAATGAATATAATAACCATTTGATCTCTGCATCAAAATCAAACACATGGTTTCCTTAATATTGTATTCTAACCAATCAAGAAATCTATACGCTGTGATGGAAAAGGAACCATACCTATATGTGGATCATAATAATATCAGTTTAGCAGAACCCCCATATGAAGAAGAGATTATGAAAGTGAAAACATCAAATTAGTGCCACTGTTCAGTGAAGGAAAACTGAGCTTAAAGGATGGAATTGCATGAACTTTATTTGGAAATAGTAATCAATAGGAATTGGCATTGGAGAGCATGGCTAAGGAAGCTGCAGCCAATATACTACCATCAATTAGGTCTGGGTAAGAGAAAAAACTTAGCACTACCTTGATGAAGTCTGTGGGCTCACTAACTGGCGTGAAAATATACTAAACTTTCTTTGGATAAGTCCATCTGAAATTGTATGAGGTCCCTGTTTAAATCTGGACGACCTATCATTGAACATATTCCTCAGAATGAAGTACCATCTGCATACCAAATAGCACAATTGGTTAGGTGAAAATAGACGAACGATTTTGAACATTAATAGGACAACTCTGAATGTCAACACAACAGGCAGTAGTCATTTCTAAATGATGAATCTTTTAATATGAGTGGACATTTTAAGAATTGTCCATCATTCAATGGAAAAGCGTGGCAGATTGAAAGATATGAAAGGGATTATATCACTATATATTAATACACGCACACGATCTGAAGTTGTAATCAAAAGTTGATTTAGTCCACTATCAAAGACAGACAGGGAGTAATATGTGAGACACTGAGAGGAACATATCCTACATAGGTCACATGGAATAGGCCTGGGCATTCGGTTAATACGATTAATTCGGGTCGGTTAATTCGGCCAAAGAAAACTTCGGTTAATGGGAAATGCCAACCGATTTAGTACAAAAAAAACCATTAACCGCACAGTTCGGTTACGGTTAATCACATCGGTTAATCGGTTAATCACCGTAATTTGTTCGTCAGGAAGCAAACAGCAGCATAGCTAGGCCTAAGTACAGCACTCATTTCACCAAGCATTCAAGTAAAACTGAGAATTGACAACTGAGAATTCACCAAGCACTCATTTGAAACGGGCGAGGCGCGCGTTTGGCTCCTGTCCCGATGGATCTGCGTCCTTCTTCTTCTCACCAGATCCAGCATCAGACCTCAACACCTCCTCATTCTCCCCCATCTGTACAGGTTTAACAAATCGAAAATCACACACCACGGTCGAGGCATTCAAGAGTTCTTTTTGAACCGAAGCAAGAAGAGTTCTGAATCAAACAAACATAGGACAGGAACATACATTGGAGGAGAGCTGCGTAACTGCCGCCGTTCTTCGGTGTGTGTTGCCTGCTCACAGATCGCCGGCCCCCCGTCGAGCAACACTGGATGGCGGACGTCGAGCCTCAGGGTGCAGGCGCGGCGTGAGGAGGGAGGCAGCACTGACGCCGGTGAGGGGAAGACGGTGGTGTCCGGCGTTGTCGTGCAGCGGCGGCGCCGTTGCGTGCGTGACTGCGTCGTCCGGGGGGGGGGGGGGGGGGGGCTGCAGGAGGCCAGGAGGGCGACTGACCAAGGGCTTCTATTAGGATGGGCCGGGCCTTTTGCTTGCTGGGACACCCGACAATCCCCCTTGGGCCAAGATTTCGGGTGTTGCGGTTAGTTTGGTTAGCACAACCCGATAACCGCACAGATAACCGTTACCCAAATAGCAGTAAAACATTAACCGTGAAAGGGGTCTTGGCCTAGTGGTTAAGGCATCCGAGCAGCACCTTTGAGGTCCTGGGTTTGACTCCCGGTGGGAGCGAATTTTCTAGGATTTAACGGCATTTGTGCTTTCAGCGGTAGGCGACGTGGCCGTCGACAGCGAGGCGCCAGTGGTGACTTCGGGAATCTGAAGAATTTGCCGGCTCAGTCTTCGAAGATGCTCATAGGGGTAGGGTTTGCGTATGTGCGTTCATAGGGGTGAGTGTGCGTGCGTTGTGAGTGTCTGAGTTGTACTGTGTAATTTCTAAAAAAAAAAAAAAAAGTAAAACATTAACCACACGCACGATCGAAAACCGATTTAACCACATATTTTGGTTATTTCGGTTCGGTCAGTTCGGTCGACGGTTAAACCGGTTAACCGCGCCCAGCCCTATGGAAGCAACTTCTATTTAAAAAATAAGAGAAAGAAATAGCAACCTCTCTTCCAACAATTGCACAGATCCTGCAGGCTAACATTCTGGCGTGTGTCCTCACCTCACTTACCGATTGGTGTTAATCTCAATTGTTCACGCATGTCGGTAGCCACCCTAGTACTCGCCTACCCTCGCATCAACTGGAGCCTGCCGGACACACACATGCCAAAGCCAATCGCACATCGCGTTTATTCCAGCCGTCCATCACATACCGCGCTCAAGCGACGTGCCCACCGCACGCCCCGCAAGTTTCAGCCGCATGCGATCGTTGGGACATGTATTCTCAGCCAACAATGAATATCAGTGGAGACGATTGTTTTGGATCTTCATGTGGATGAACATGTATTTAATTCTACATGAATTCTCAACCCAAGTTTTTGGGTTTTGTTTTTGCAAGCAGATACTATTCCATCAAAATAGGAGCTAAATGTTGAAGGTAAGACATTTTTCTTTTTCAGTAAAGCCAGGTTGCAGCAGCGACTCGTCCTATATGCAGCACGACAGGCATGTGATACAATAATATCAGTGGAGATGAGTTTCATTGGCTCTTTTCCAAGCAGATCACCTAGATTTGTAAAATTGGAACGCTAAACATTTTCTTTGCTACTTTTACATAGGCCTGTCAAACTGGATATTAACTCTGAGAATTAAGTATCAGAAGATAGATCGTGCAGGATTTCAGTTTGGGGGGAGAACGACATCTAAGTATTAAATAGAACATGCATTTTCCAGAAAGAAGTTGATGCAGGATTTCAGTCTGGAGGGAGAGCATCTAAGCATCTGAACATGCATTTTCCCCTAAAGTACACTGCACTGGGTTGTCGTGCTTCCTAAAATCCTAATATATTCTGAGGAGTTAAACAATGATCAATCTAACCCTAATAAAATAATCAAACACCAGGTAAACCTCATCCAAAAAATCACTTGAAATAGAATCATGCTATAAAGAGGAAAAAGAGCTAACTAATTTGTATGCTTGACGGAACATAATGTTTCTAACCAGTGATAAAATCTACATCAGGAACATATCAACAGGAGGGAATGTCCCTAGCCTGGGTTTGAAGGTACGGGGAGCATTCTTCTACCTCTCATCTGGGAGCAGTTGGAGAAGAAATAATGCCGAATTGATCTACGATGGAGCATTCTTGATCTCACGTGCCGCTTGTGGGTTCCTCAATGCCGCCGCTCTCAGAAATGAGCACTCATTTGTTCAGTGCGCCACATCGTAGTGTGATATAATTAATGATGATGCTTTAATACTGTTATATTTATATCTCATTATTGTATACTGCTTATCTGATGTATTATTACTTTTACCTATTTTAGAGATAAATACAATGTATTATTGGCTAAGTACCTTACTTGAATTAAAACTTTAAAGTAAGGACCAAGTAATTAGTGCGGTTTATGCAATTGAGTCAGCCTACCCCTTGTAGCCTTTGCATTCTAGGAGTCAGCTGTAGTTAGCCACGTTGACAGGTAAGTCTTGCTGAGTATTAGTTGTTCAGTGTTTGGCTCTTTATGTTTTTGTGCAGGTAGTATTGCCTCCGCTGTTGTTTGGTTGAGTTTCTCAGCAAGTCCACATCGCAGGGTTTCGATGTGTGTCTGATATCGTCAAGTGTTGTAGTTATTGTTATACTTTGTAGGCTTTTGTTGAATACTCTTGTGTTTTAAATCATTGAGACTCATTGTAATAACTTAAAGATATAAAATTTATGTTTTTTATGTGATGTATTGTTGTGTCCATTCACCAGCATTTTTGACTCGATCATGTGAAAAACGGAAACGCTTCACACGAGGCCTTATGGAGACGTGCAAGGGGATTTCTGACTACATGTTCTACCTGCTGGTGGTGCACCCAGCCATGCTGCCTGTCGGCAGCAACGTGCAGGATCTACTGGCAGAAGCCCCCACGAGCGTCAAGAAGGCCCACTCTGCGTTGAGCAAACAACAGTTTCTATCGGCTCTAGCAGATGGCAGCGAGATGGATGTGTTTCAAGAGGCGCGTAAACTCTTCAAGGAGGCCCACTCTGCAGAAGAAGCAGGATCTTGGCGTGGCGCTTAAACAGATGGTGGGCATGTGGGTGCGGCGGCTTGTATACGCTGCCGGCAAGTCCAGCGCGAAAGAGCACGCCCGGCGGCTGAGTAGGGGCGGGGAGCTGCTAACCTTTGTCTGGTTGCTCATGGTGCACCGGATGCTAGGGGACTTCGGCAGTGAGCTTGATCTTTGGGCCAGGGATCCGTCAGAACCCGCACTTGTACGACTTGATGCCATAATGATGAAAGGTTTCCTTTTTGAGTTTCCCGCCAATTTTTAGGCAAAGAAAGAAAGAAAGAAAACAACTATGCTATAATTCGTATGTGGTTTTAATTAGAGGACATTGTCACATTAATTATCGAGTGCATGCAACAAGTTTTTTTTTTCTTGAAGGAATTCAGGGGAGGGGGATAGCTTTCCCGCCTACTTTTCTTTTCAAGAGCCAAAAGATTACATGGGTAGCATACCCAAGCACATAGTGGACTGATACAACTCCATATTTACAAGGAAAGAAAAAGAATGCGGATGAGACAACGACGACACACCTCTGTAGATGCATTTCGTTGAGCTACTGCATCACTGTTGGCCTTACTTTTTGATAGATCTATTATATATGTAATTGATCAAGAAAAGAAGTCACTACGTCCGCTTTTAAGTCCTAAAAATTACCATGTTAATCGAGAAAAATAAGAAGAGAAAATTATCCCCCACTACTATTATTAAAAAATTATATTTATAAAATAGCTAAATCAAAATAATAAAACATAGCTAAAAATACCCCTCGCACATATTTCTAAATTACCCACCATGCCATTATGAGTCAAAAAATAGCTAAATTCAGAATAATAAAAAATAACCAAAAATACCCTTCGCACCTATTTCAGAGTTACCCACCACACCATTATAAGTACAAAAAATAAACAAATTTGGATTATAAAAAGAGCTAAAAATATCCATAATACTTTTTAATTTACCCACAATACCATTATGAATCCAAAATAGCTAAATTTTGGAATAATTAAATATTCAAAATACACTTAATTCCTATTTCTAATACACCGTTATAAAAATACACCACCATATGTCTAGGTAGCATGGCATATTCTCTTATTTTTAGCATGGCACATATTCTTCAAAAGATTTATTTGTTGCATAACACGTTTTTTTTTCCTACCATGACATATGTTTGTTGTTTAGCATGTCATATTTGAACTGGCCTCACTTCCAAAACAAAATCAAATACAATGGGTTAGCTAAAACACAATCTAAGATAAATGATGACTCGTCTCACTCTCAAATTGAGGGATGGTGAGTAATTCTCCAATATATTTCTCTTATTTTATAAATATAGGGTATAAAATAAATAATAATAATAATAAATTATGTTGAACTTCTACAATAATATAATAATATTTTAAATTGTGTAGTAAGTCTAGCCGCGCAAATGTACGCGCAGCCATACTAGTTTACTTATCATTGTGACTATGTTTCTGGATGTCTAGGTGCATAGCATCTTGTGTGAATCCGAACGGGTGCTTGTCTAGATTCATAACATTTTCTATTAATCTAATATATAGCCAGTATGACAAGTATTTGGGATAGAAGGAGTAGTACTTTGTTGTAATGAGCCTAAATTATTCTGGAGCCAGGTCCTAGTAAGATGTACCGAAAGCTACATTAAACTGAACCCCACTTGTTCCATTACTAAATTTATGCAGTACGTGCTGCAAATATGTAAAAACGCTAAAGGCACGATTTCAAATTAACTTGGAATGATAATAACTACTCCCTCCGTTCAGAAATAGATGTTATTCTGGCTCTGAGCACAGAAATTAAGGAGAGATGAAAAATGTGGGTGCACTGAAAACGAGGAGAAGAGAGATAGAGATAGAGATGTAATGCAAAGAGGGGATATTGTATTGGGATGAGGGAAATGTGCATTAAGAAGTGAGAATGATATGTAATTTGAGAAAATTGAGTTAGGCTAGAATGACATGTATTTTTGAACGGAATAAGTCATATTTTTCAGACTATAACAACACAATAGACACAAATTTGAGTAATAACATGTGCATATATCTGCTGCGAAAAGAAATGGTGACAAACCCTTAGATATTACAACTGAAGATCAAACTCCAGCTTACAACTCAGCGAAACTACAGCTTACAACTCGAACATCATCAGATGAAAATTGTCTCTTATATGTTTTAAAAAAATTGTCTCTTATAATATTGAGATTCAAAACCAAGCTGTCAGCAGGCAACGATATACAGATGCATAACCAAATATATCAAAAAAAGAAAAGAAAAGAAAAAAGATTGCCCTTGATTTTCATAGAAAGGAAATACTTCTTTTTATTGATCAACATTAGGGGACGTGTGCTTCACTGACACTATATAAACTATTTCCCTTGCTCAAACATACCTTAAATTAATCAAACTACCATTCTGGAAATATGTTTTGAACTACAATAAGCTACTGAACAAATCTGTAAAGTTTGTTAAATATCCTTTAGTGAGGAAATTGAATATCTAGTTTAAGTTATGCAGTCACAGCTATGTACATACTATTGTTTCAAATTTTCGTATGCATCTCAGTATTAAGAGAATAATTAGGGAGTCTCCTTGGCTCATTTGTTTCCTATGGCAGGCAGCGACTCCTCCCTCCTAAAACATAATTGCTGAAGGAGCACTGCTATAGATACGACGCACGTGAAGCATTTTTCTTGCTGGAGGTACATATCTCTCCTAAAATCGCGTTAAGCTGCTCCCGTCCACCTGTGTTTATTACCGCGCACGAACCTTCGCGCACGTTCCTAGGGGAAGCTCAACGGTGTGTGAGTGGCAGTTCTTCCTGCCTTGTGTGGTACGGAGTCGCGAAGCTAGCCGAGAGACGAGCGTCGGTGTCACTGTCATCATACTTGCCAGCCATGGTTAGCACAAGGGAACCATGTTAATTTCTCCTCTTTCTTTTTTTTTGGCGCAGTGATACCATGCATAGATGATCGACTCTGACCCCTTTTCACAAAACAATATGCCATGCCAGGTTCGAATAATCCTTGCTCCAAGCTTCGTGATACCATGGGATCAAGGAATGGATGCTTCTTCACTTTGCTACTGATTGGAAAAAAGTAGGATCCTCCTGGTCGGTATGATCACAAGCCACTAATCTTTATTCGCTAGCACCTTTGCTTTCTGCACTTTGCTACCGATTTCTAGCACCTTTGCTTTCGTTTTCTTCGTCACACGGCTCACATTCAGTACTCTCATCAGCATTCAGAACCCACATCCACTTGCAACTCTTGAGCTGTCAATCAAGAACCGGTTGCGTTTGCCATTCCTCAGCGTATAGTGTCGCCCACATGCATTGTGTATTTGTGCGCGGCTGGGTTTATTAGCAAAACTACCCCGAGAGCATGGGTGAAGGATTGACACGTAACCAACATTTGCTTTCTTGAAAGGAACGTAATATAGGAACAACTTGATCAATCAGACTAGTGAACTATGATGCAAAACGAATAATTCAGCTGGTACTGACGCATTCTAGCTCTAATGAAGCGAAACGATTCGCATCTTATCATCACCATACCCCATGTGGGGGATTTGTTTATCCGCCTGAGGCTTTGTAGTCTTCTATAACACAAGACTAACACGAGACTAACAAACCCACATCCCTCTGTCCTCACACGCATCCAACTGTAACTCTCAGCTCTCGAGCAAGCGCACTCAAGCCTTCATGGCGGAGGCTGTTGTGGGATTGTTGATCGGCAAGGTTGGGGAGGCCTTGCTGAGCAAAGCAGCCACCTATGGTGCATGCCTGCTTTGCACGGAAGCTTCTGCTCTCAAGGGCTTCTTTGGTGAGATCCGCAGGGCCACGGGCTGGCTAGAGATCATGAAGGCCTTCCTGAAGGACTCGGAGAAGTTCAAGGATACCAAGGAGACTGCTGATGCTTTAGTCAAGAAGATTAGAGGTCTAGCATTTCGGATGGAGGATGTAGTCGATGAGTTCAAGTACAAGCTCGAACGTGGCAAGCATGGCTGGTTTGCACTGGCGGAGCTCCTTAGATTCATAGGCCTTCATATGAATGCCCAAATTTTTTGGTGAAAAAGATCCCATGTAGTATCTCCTTTTTCTCTGCTAGCTTCCAACTCACCGGTGGCCCACAGACCACAAACAATTCCTTCGATCAGAGAGGCAAACACGCACACAGGGTCAGTTTGGTTGCTGCCCTCGTTGCATTTGCCTGGCCTGAGCGTGTGCCTGAGATTCACGTCACCGTGTTTGGTTGGCATCCTGATAATTTGCCTGCTCAGGCAAGTCCATCAGGCTCAGGCACTCGAAATCGAGCGCCTGAGCGAACGCTTCCGCGAGCCATCCGCGCCTGACCTTTCTTCTTCATCGCAACCACTCCTTCCTCCCGAGCTCCCGCAACTCGCGCATCATGACAGCAGCTCCGCAGACTCCACTGCTCACGCGCCGCTGTGCCGCTACAGACGCGAGCGCGTCCTCCTTCGCGCTCTGCTCCCGTCCTGCGCTCAGCTCGCCGCCACCTCCGACCAGCAGCCACTGCGATCAGGATTTCGTCATCTCGGGTGAGCCAGAGCCACGGCACAATTGCTTCGGAGAATCTCATTCTCACTCACCAGCGCACCTCCTCCATCTCTTCTCGTCGTGAATCAGCTCCGGAGCTCGCCCAATTTGAAGATTCCTCATGGTGGACCACCTCAATCTCCACGTTGACCTGCTGCTCGGTCTTGTCCCAAGCTCCTAGGCATAGATCTGCTACCTCTGGCAAATCCTTATCGCATTACGGTTCCATTTGAATGGTCTCCAGCACGCCTCATCATCGGAGACTCGCCGGCGGCGAGCTAGAAGGTCCGCTGTGGTGGACAGTCATCGATTTGTTTCTTTCATTTGTGGAGAGCGGCAATGCGGCATCAGCTTGTTAGTTGGCAACAGCGGGATTCAATCCTGCTAATTCATTTACTGCCTATAATGAGAAACACTCTTGCTCAAACTTGCCGAATTTTATCCTACGGATTTCTCAACTGATGATTTACACAAACTTAGCTTTGAACTGAAGCTCTATATTCATGAAATGCGTATAAATAAAGTGTTCAGAAAGATAAAAGGTCTTAGAGATCTTTCAGTTACACTTGTTAAAACAGAGAGAAGTACCATGTATCCTTATGTTTATAAGCTGCTCAAGTTGTTTTTAGTTCTCCCTGTTGCAACTGCTATTGTGGAGAGGGTATTTTTGGTGATGAGCTATGTGAAGAATAAGCTAAGAAACAAAATGGGTGATCAATATTTGTGTCGGGTACCTAAAACCAGGTACCCGCGATTACCTATATAAACATCACGATTATACATAAATACCAAGGACTGGGCCCAAGGCCGCAGTCGCCTCCGCGAGAGCGACGGTCAAGCCCAGCCCACAACGCATGACATGGCCCACGACCTGAAAAGGCCGCTCGGGTGAAGGATGGATCGATCCCTCGACTAGCCTCCCGACCCCCGGGGTCGAGGAGAAACTCGGCTTCGGCCGACCCCGGGCATCCGACTCCAGCCTCCGTAAGGAGGAGTCGGATAACCGGAGTCTAGGCTCGGCCGGTGGAACGCATTAACTGGTGGAACGCATTAACTGAGGAAGCAAGTGGGCGTCCCTCGGTGCCATCGGGCGACGTGAGCCGCTGTCCCGCACGCACTACAAGAAAAATGACTTTTAGTCACCAACGTACTTAGTCACTACATGCATATTGTTGGTCACAATAGTTAGTTTGTCACCAACAAGCTTAGTCACATTTTAGTGGCTAAAACCTTATCACTATATGTATATAGTGACTAATAATTGCATATGTTAGTCACTAAAACTATATACCAACCAACACAACCTTAGTAACTACATATAACGTTGGTCACTAAAATCGTATATCCACCAAAAATCTCAAACTTGGTCACTATTAATCAACTTATAGTGACCAACAAAGAAAAAATTTCATTGGTCACTAAAAACCTGTTTTCTTATAGTGTTGCTTGCTTGATATCAGTGGCGGAGCTTCAACTAATTTGTGGGGGGGGGGGGGGGGGGGGGGGCAGCCTCTGTAATTTAGCTTCAAAACACCATGAACAGTGGCAATTTACTGTAGAAACAATGGAGTTTGAGTGATGGCAGAGGGGGGCCATGGCCACCCTTGGCCATCACTAAGCTCCGCCCCTGCTTGATATAACTCTTGGACTTGTCGAAGTTGATTGTCTCATCCACAGCCCGATCTGCCAAGCAAGCTTGATTTGATCCCCTATTAATATTCTGGTAACTCTCTCCCCGATTCTATCAGTTCAATGTATAGTTTGGACTTTCAGCTTGGTGAGCTGAAAGCTGGTTTTGAAAACTAAGCACATTTATGAAATGTAGGGCTTGGAAATGCATTCAACAAAACGCACACAACCACTATGGCGCGGGCTGTTGATCAGCAAGATGGGTGCAGCCATAGCGAATAAGGCAGAATGCTATGGTTGGTCTCAAAAAATAAAAAACCCAGCAACCTATGGTGCATCCCTAGTTTGCAACGAAGACTAAGCTCTCAAGGGTCTCTGGTGAATATGGCCCCAGCGATTGGATTGTGTTTGCCTGTTGAGCAAATCTTGCCATGTGGATGTCCTGCCCAGAAAGGTCGCCGTTTTGGATCCCTAGTCTTGTACTCTTTGTCTCACGCTGAAACAGATCCATCTGAACTCTCATTGACTGCCAAGCATATGCATCTGGTTCCCGTCTCCGCTCTCCCTAGCGTAACACTGCACGTGGTATATGCTCTCCTGAGACCCGAGGCATTTCCAACTTCCTTGCTCCTCGACCGCTACACGGGCATCCTTCACTCTCATGGGTATTCCAGCTCTGTGGCCCCTTCGCAGAACATGAATTCATGAACAACCAGCAGACACTCACATCATCACATCCACTTGGCTCTTTCACAAAGATACCATGCATCGATGATAGGTTCATTGGACTCCTTTTTCACAAAAAAATTGATGCAAGGTTCGAATAACCCTTGCTCCTTAACTTTTTTTTTTAAGAAATTACACAGTACAACTCAGACACTCACAACGCACACACACTCACCCCTATGAACGCACATACGCAAACCCTACCTCTATGAGCATCTTCGAAGACTAAGCCGGCAAATTCTCCAGATTCCCGAAGTCACCACTGGTGCCTCGCTGTCGACGGCCACGTCGCCTACCGCTGAAAGCACAAATACCATTAAATTTTAGAAAATTCGCTCCCACCGGGAGTCAAACCCAGGACCTCAAAAGTGCTACTTAGGTGCCTTAACCACTAGGCCAAGACCCCTTTCACCTTTGCTCTTTAACTTTGATGTACTGTGGAATCAAGCAAGGAACCTATACTGCACTTTTTATGCTACTAATTAATACAAAAGGATGGCTTTTGCCTTTGAAAAATGCCTGAGTCCTGCCTTATTCGCTGGAGGTGTTCTGCCTTTTCACCTTGGTATGATCAGAAGTGGCTAATCTTTACTCCCCAGAGGTATTCTGCCTTGCACGTTGGCTTTCCTTTCCATCATCACAACAACAGGAACGCCCCACATCCACTTGCAACTCTTGAGCACTCAAATCAACGGGGCTCCTATGCTACAGTAATTTGTGAGAGGAATTCAGCCAGCCAGCCAGCAAACCGAACGCGCTGTATATGTAGCACGGCCCACGGCCCATCATCGTTTCCGTGTGCGGGAGAAAGAAAGGCAGTTTGCGTAAGAGGCAACGCGATTCGCGCCCCGTCGTCACACACATGCTGCACCACGCTCCACCACGGCTAACTACAGAAAAGCTGCCCAGCTGTCCTGTTGAAACAATTAGTTTTTTTGAACAATCGATTTCTTTCGGTGAAATATTTTTTTTCTCTTCTTAGAACATTTGGTTAAGAAGATTAGAATAATTGATTGTAATTGCCGGAACAATTGGTTTCTTTTCTTGTAACATTTGGTTAAGAAGGCCAGAACAATTGATTGTAATTGCTAGAATAATGTTAGAATAGTAAAAGAAAAATGTTAAAACAATATATTTAAAATACTGATTTTTAAAAATTCAAAAAAATATCTATGTGGAATCTTGTTTTGTTGCATTAATTGCAAGGATCAACATGGTTCAAATAAATTCAAAAATGGAGTTACAGTTTGAGAGGTAAATTCATCTGAAAATTTGTAATTGAAAAGATTCCTTCCTTCTCTTCCAACGGAATGGCGACACGTGTCTCTGGGCTCCCAAACGGAATGGTGACGTGTCTTTGGGTTCCGTCTCTCTGCTGCAAAGGAGCGCTGCGGCGTAGACTCATGGCGTCCGTTGATTTATTCCCTACGCGAATCTAAAAGCGCGCTACCCCGAAGCTAGGGGTAGCGCGCTACATATAGGAAATGCGCAAATCAACTGCCCACATTTTGGCCTGTTTGAGATAGATTATGGCCCGCCATTGGAATTAAGCTGGCTAGGGAGCCAAACGGCCCGCTTCTCCCGTAGCCTTTTTCGGACGCGATTCTTTCCAACACGAGAATAACACTGGAACGCGGAATCACCGATCGAGCGGTTTCTACGAAACGCAGCTCGATTCCTCTGCCCACCTCGCCGGACGAGCTCTGCGCAGCCCTGCCTCGCCGTCATCCTCCACTCGCGGCAGGAAAGGAGCGTGCCCTAGGAGCCGGAGAAGAGTCCGCCATGCGCCGTCCCTGCTGTTGTATTTGTGTCGAATATGTGTACACAAGTCGGTTGCAATTAGGACTTGAGTTGTATTAGGTGTAGGAATAGAGTTTGTGTTGGATTTGTATTCCCGGGCCCATAAATATGAGGGCAGCACCTGTGCAACCGCAACGACAACAGATGTAGCAGGCAAGGGGTAGATGCGGCTAGGACGGCGTGCCTTAGGGGCAGCCAAGCCATGTACTCCTGGATGCTGGTATTGCTATGATATTGATGGGGAGGAGCGTCCGTAGTCATGCCCCGAGGATGTAGGCATATCGCTGAACCTCGTTAAAAAACATCGTGTCTCGTGTCGTTCTCTTTTCTGTAATCTTGTGATTTGGCGTATGTGTTCTTGGGCAATCGCTTCCGCGGCTGATTATCTAACAAGTGGTATCAAGAGCCAGATTCACGGGAGAAGATCACAGAAGGCATGATGGGATGTTCCACACCGCGCAAGGCTTGCACGAGATATCCGGAGAGGGACATGGCGCAAGGTGGAGCATGGCGGCGATCGACGACTCGATCGATGGAGTTGGACACTTCGAGCATGGCGGCTCGAACCGTCCGATGAGCTGCATCAACGGGGATCCGTCCAGACGTCCGATGAACCGTTCGATAGGGGTCGATCAGACGTGATGGCCAAATTCGACGGTGCGGCTGGAAGGCGTCGCGGACAATGGCGACGGCTTGGACTCATGATTAAATTGACGGGTGGTCAGTTCAGTCGGAGCGGCTGTGCATCTAAAGGTGGAGAAGCTACAGCGATGGCGAAGGCCATAGTGAACATGGCGGCGTTGTTTAGAGCAGTTATTGTTTCTGTGTTGCACGATCGCGGTGTTTGTGCGTGGGTGCGCGGCTGAACTCGGCGTGGTGACGGCGGCGCGAGGCACGGAGTGCCGATGGCCAGGGCACAAGGTGCGACGCTGAATGCTGCAGCGTGCGAGAACAGGACACCGTGGTGGAGTTGTGTGCGAGTTGGAGTCGGAGGCGGCGTGCGCGTGCATGTTTTGGATTGGAAATTGAATTCATGCATGCGTGTTACATGCATGGGAGACAAGGTATGGCCCACATGTATTTAATTAAGGAATTAATCTTGTATGCATGCAGGCTTGGGATTTGTCTCTTTTTTGGCACGGTAATTTGTCTCGGTGGGACTCCGTTTCGTATGGCATATCAAGGCTCCGTGATATCATGCGCGATAAGAATCGGAAAAGAGCAGGGACGCAGGTCCGTGTCGTATTGGAGTTTGTACGGTGCTCGGTTCTGCTCGCATATAAAACATAAGGAGGTGTCCACGGAGATTGCAGAAAGCGCAATCGTCTGTTCGTGAATTGCGAGCTTGCTGCAATTGACGGCGAACAGCGGGCGGTGATCGAGCGGGTCGGCTTCGTCATGTGCAAGCGGCGTGCAAGGTTGACGCGGCTCGAGAGCGGCGGGCTGTGCACGGTGGTGTACGGCAGGGCAGCGCGTTCAGCGGGACGCGGGAGTACGCGGCGGCGTATTCAGGTACGTGCTTGTGCTCGCGGGCGTGCAGGAGTCACGTGGTTTTGGCGAGCGGTGTGCAAGGGCGTTGGTTCTTTCGGCGGTCCGTGGCAACAGGCGGATGACGTCGATGTCGTCCAAATTTGAGGTGACTAAGTTTGACGGGACTGGCAACTTTGAGCTTTGGCAAATAAGAGTGAAGAACTTGTTGGCGCAGCAAGGGATCCTGAAGGCACTCAATGGGACAAGGCCGGCCAAGGTAGATGATGAGAAGTGGGATGAGATGCAGGAGCAAGCAGCGGCAACTATCAGGTTGTGTCTCTCTGATCAAATCATGTACCATGTCATGGAAGAGACGTCACCGAAGAAAATTTGGGATAAATTGGGCAATCAGTTCATGTCCAAAACACTGACTCAGAAGCTGTATTTGAAGCAAAGGTTATATGGGCTGAAGATGCAGGAGGGGTCAAATCTTGCTGAGCACATCAATGTCTTTAATCAAGTTGTGGCAGACCTTGTGAAGGTGGATGTGAAGCTTGATGATGAAGACAAGGCTATGATTCTTCTTTATTCGTTGCCGAGTTCCTATGAGCACTTGGTCACTACACTGACGTATGGCAAGCGTGAGATTAAGGTGGATGATGTCACTACGGCGTTGCTTGCTCAGGATCAAAGGAGGAAGAACAGTTCTAGTGATGCTACTTCTGCTGGAGATGCTTTTTTGGTCAGGAGTGATCGAGGACGGGAGGCTGAGAAGAAGAAGAATAAGGGGCTGCAGTGCTAAAGTGCAAGGAGTGGGGACATGTGAGAAGAGATTGTCCAGAACTGAAGAGGAAGGACGTGGCAAATGTTGTGGTTCCCAGGAAGGATGACTCGGACAGCGAGGGTGATGTTCTTGTTCTATCGAGTGAGAAGTCTTGTGGAGAAGCGTGGTTGCTGGATTCTGCAAGTTCCTATCATGCTACATCTCGGAAGGAGTGGTTCTCTTCATATGTTGAGGGTGACTTTGGTTTTGCTCACTTTGGAGATGGTACAGGACACTGTATCATAGGAGTTGGCAACATCATGTTTTCAATGTATGATGGACAAGAGGTGCTACTTGATGGTGTGCGGCATGTGCCGGAATTGAGGAAGAATCTTATCTCGCTTGGGGTTCTGCATGAGAAAGGTTGGTTATATCAGGCAGCGCCAGATGGGAAGACCTTAAGGGTGATGCAGAATGGCAAGACAGTGATGATAGGCGAGAGGTCGGATATCAATCACTATAGGTTAAAAGGTGGAGTCACGGAGGATGGAGCTGCAGGTATTGCGGTGTTTAGTCTTGGCGGCGAGATGGCCTCGCCGGGCTGTTCGAGATGAGCAGTGGAGGAGACGACTCAAGTCCGAGTACATGGAGGTTCGCACATGGACAACTTCAAGATGGCGTGTATATTCGTCAAGGTGGAGTTTGTTGTATTTGTGTCGAATATGTGTACACAAGTCGGTTGCAATTAGGACTTGAGTTGTATTAGGTGTAGGAATAGAGTTTGTGTTGGACTTGTATTCCCGGGCCCATAAATATGAGGGCAGCACCTGTGCAACCGCAACGATAACAGATGTAGCAGGCAAGGGGTAGAGGCGGCTAGGACGGCGTGTCTTAGGGGCAGCCAAGCCATGTACTCCTGGATGCTGGTATTGCTATGATATTGATGGGGAGGAGCGCCCGTAGTCATGCCCCGAGGATGTAGGCACATCGCTGAACCTCGTTAAAAAACATCGTGTCTCGTGTCGTTCTCTTTTCTGTGATCTTGTGATTTGGCGTATGTGTTCTTGAGCAATCGCTTCCGCGGCTGATTATCTAACACCTGCTCCCTGTCCGCACCGCCGTGGCTGGGCTTCTGCGAGACGCGATTTTGAGCGACTACGCCAAACGGAGCGCTTACGGTGGACGTGATTCCGCCAGAATCTGCTTGTCCAAAAATCGGACTTTGGGGAGAAGCACGGTAGGGAGAAGTCGTCCCAAACATGGCCTTTGTTGGCTTGCCAGAATCTCTCTGACCCATCGAAGTTGATTGTCACTTCCACTGTTCCACAAGGACGATCTGCCAAGCAAGCTTGTTTCGATCCCCTACTAATGTTCTGGTAACGCTCTTGCCGACTCCATTAGTTCGATCAATGTTTGAAATATTTGTTTGGACGTTCAGATTGTTAAGCTGAAAAATAGTTCTGAAAAATGATTTCATTTGTGGATGTAGGTCTTGGAAAACAGTAAGTCACGCTTAGCTCCTAGCAAAGCGTACA
Source organism: Eragrostis curvula (assembly GCA_007726485.1). Classification (NCBI taxonomy): domain Eukaryota; kingdom Viridiplantae; phylum Streptophyta; class Magnoliopsida; order Poales; family Poaceae; genus Eragrostis; species Eragrostis curvula. The sequence goes on from CM017440.1 coordinate 43,263,009, forward strand.
TAACAACTATGGCAGAGGCTGTTCTGGGAGTGCTGATTGGCAAGATAGGTGCAGCCTTGGCAAACGAGGCAGCAACCTATGGAGCATCTCTGGTTTGCAGGGAAGCTTCTTCTCTCAAGGGTCTCTTCGGTGAGATCCGTAAAGCTGAGGGTGAGCTGGAGATCATGAAGGCGTATCTGCATGACACAGAGAAGTTCAAGGATATCAATGAGACCACAGGCATCTTTGTCAAGAAGATTCAAGATCTAGCTTTCCGGATCGAGGATGTTGTTGATGAGTTCACATACAAGCTTGAAGACAAACATGGAGGATTTGCAGCGAAGATGAAAAAGAGGATCAAGCGTGTCAAGATTTGGCACCGTCTAGCTCTTGAGCTACGTAGTGTCAATACTTAGATTGAAGAGGCTGCAAAAAGGAGGGATCGCTATGCCCTGCCAGGATACATTGGAGGCATTGATCATCATGACAGATCTCCCCATCAAACCATGGCTTTTGTGAGAGAAGAGGATCTGGTTGGTATTGAGGATAAAGCAAAAAAACTCAAGCGGTGGCTGGTGGGTTATGTGGAAGAAAGGAAGCATAAAGTCATCACAGTTTGGGGGATGGGTGGAGTAGGTAAAACCACTTTGGTTGATCATGTTTATAAGATTGTGAAAGAGGACTTTGATGTTGCTGCATGGGTAACTGTGTCAAAGAACTACCATGTTGAGGACTTGCTGAAGAAGATTGCCACAGGGTTGGGCATCACAGATGATACTAGCAACATGGAAAAGAGAAGCTTAGGTGAGGTTATCTGTAACCATCTTAAAGGGAAACGGTATATCTTGGTTTTGGATGATGTTTGGGAAAAGGACGTGTGGATTAGTATCATGAATGTCTTTCCAGCCAACTATATAAGCCGATTTGTACTCACGTCACGATACAAAGAAGTTGCATCACTAGCATCAAGTAGTGAGATCCGTAAAGCTGAGGGTGAGCTGGAATTGCTAGAAGAAAGGAACTCGTGGAATTTATTTTGCAATGTAGCATTTCGGAATAATGATGACGAAAGATGCCCGACAGAGCTACAGGATTTGGCTGCCAAATTCTTAGGGAAGTGCGAAGGCTTGCCACTTGTTATTGCATGCATTGGCAACTTACTCTTTTTCAAACCCCCAGCTCCCTCTGAATGGAAAAAAGTGTATGATGAATTAGAGTTACAGTCCACTAAACATGTGATCCCTGGTGCTGATATGATTCTAAAAATCAGCTTGGAGGACCTTCCATATGAGTTGAAGAATTGCTTCTTACATTGTGCACTTTTTCCAGAGGACTCAGAAATGAACAGGAGAAGATTAATAAGGCATTGGATTACTGCTGGATTCATCAAAGAAAAAGCAAATAAAATGCTTGAAGAAGTAGCAGAAGGCTACTTGAATGATCTTGTAAACCGGAGCTTACTACAAGTTGTTGAGAGAAATGAGTTTGGGAGAGTGAAAAGTTGTCGAATGCATGATGTCATCCGCAGTCTTGCCCTCGAAAAAGCAGAGAATGAAGGCTTTGGTAGAATTTATGAGGGCTCAACCACATTTTCTATGGATGTCACACGTCGACTGTTCATACAGAGCAGAAATATTGCACCCCTTACTCAATCAGGTGTAAGACATCTCCGTGCTATTCATGCTTTTCAGAGTTCCATTGACATTGATTTGCTGAGGCCAATGCTTGCATCATCAATTTTGCTGTCAACATTGGATCTGCAAGGAACTCAAATCAAGATGTTGCCTGATGAGGTTTTCAGCTTGTTTAATTTGAGGTTTTTGGGTCTGAGATATTCTCGAATTGAGGTTTTGCCAGAGGCAGTCGGAAGGTTAGTAAACTTGGAAGTATTAGATGCATTCAATACTGGGTTGCTATCATTGCCGAAGGGTGTAGCAAAACTAAAGAAGCTTAGGTTCCTGTACGCAACGCAGCAGGGTCGCATAGGACAGGTTTGGTCTGGAACTGAGGTGCCTAGGGGCATAAGAAACTTGACCGGATTGCATGCTCTGCAATGTGTCAAAGCAAGCTCAGATAATGTGATGTCGCTGCTCTGTTGGAGTTAAGAACATTTGCAGTTAGCAGCGTGAAAAGTGAGCATTGTCTGAACCTATGCAGTGCTATCATGAACATGAGCCAGCTTGTCCACTTGTCAATCGCTGCAACAAACGAAAACGAAGTACTTCCATTGGAAGCTCTCCGTTTACCAGCGACTCTTTCTAAACTTGAACTGGTAGGGCAGCTGGAGAAGAAACGTATGGATCAGACTCTCTCATCCTGGTCACACCTTACAAGCCTCACTCAATTGATTCTGGGATTTTCCAAACTTGATGAAGGCTCATTTTCTAGCCTCGTTGTATTACATGGTTTACGCCATCTTGATCTTACTGAGGCTTACGATGGGATCAAATTGTGCTTCCTTGTGCAGTCATTTCCTAGGCTCCGGCACCTAGGAATATGGGGTGCTCGGCGGCTGAAACATGTTGAAATAGAGGAAGGTGCACTGGGAAGCCTTGCTGAACTATGGTTTCAAAAATGTCCAGAATTGAAGTGTGTCCCGCGTGGCATTGAGAATCTTGCATCCCTTGAGGAGCTACTTTTGGAAGACACTACAGAGGAGCTCACAGAGAAGCTTTGCCAGAAACCAGAAACCAGAAACGGATGAATGCAACGAAGAGCTCATGAAGATTAGCCACATTAGAAAGGTTACTGTTGTATTAACTGAGAAAAACATATGGGAAAGAATTCGCTGAACGAAGGCTTGGATGTTGCTGTTCCCAGTGGTAGGTTTTTTCCTTTTTTGTTGAGTACAGTCGTTCTGTGTAGTACGATACTTCAGTTTCTATGTGCATTCGTTGATGCGTGCCTGATTAGTTCCTTCTCAAACTTTTCTTGTACGTGATACCTACAGATATCAGAGCATGTGAGCAACGAATAGATAGGGAGCTTGCCTTTCCATTTTTTCTACTTAATTGCTCATAAATCAATGTAAGCGCAGTAGCAAAAGTAGCACAGATATGTCTAATTGTGTGTATGTTTTCGAGGCAAAACGCCAACTATCCAGTTGCTCCATACTTTTCCGGTTAGTCATTGGTTTAACGCTTTACAAAACACTGCAGAAAAAGGAAAAAGTCTATTTTACTCCTCTAAACAATTCACTTTGTCTAAATCACACCCTAAACAAAATGATGGCTCATTTTACCCCCAAACAATTCTATTTGGTACGATGGACACCTTTTCAAAGTTTGTCTTTTTTGTATCTCAACCTACAAGTAGAATTTGAAGCTCAAATTTTGCATGATGGGAACTCACACAAAAATCTATATTAAAAAATTATGAAATATTATTTTGATTAGTTACATAGTTCAATAGAAATTAACTTTATATGCATAAATATGATATCAGAAAAATAATTTAAAAATATCGTAACATAGATCATTATGGCAACTAACATCATGCAAAATTTGAGCTTCAAATTCTACTTGTGGAATGAGAAACAAAAGAAACAAACTTCAATAGGGTGTACATTGCACCAAATGAAATTGTTTGAGGGAGTAAAGTGAGCCATCATTTTCTTTAGGGGGTGAAATAGACAAAGTGAATTGTTCGGGGGAGTAAAATAGACTTTTTCCGCAGAGAAATGATGGAAGGGTGCTGTGCTGGGAAGCCAAGTGCTAGTAGGACAACGGACAGGGGAAGGTTGCAGCGGGCAGAGATAAGACTGCTATCAGGATGAACTTCAAAATGTTCTGTTGGCTGCTCGCTTCTGTTTGTTGACTTTGGATTCGGAGTAGTGCATGTGGAATATGCAGGTCTTAAGTATCCAACTTTGAGAAAGATCGCTCGAGACATAATGGCAATTCCTGTTACAACAGTGGCTTCTGAATCTGTCTTTAGCACTAGAGGAAGGATTATTAGCCCTCATCGAAGTAGACTTGCTCCAAAAACAGCTGAAGGCTTGATGTGTATGCAAGCTTGGTCCCATGCTGAGCTCTTAGGTGATCAATCATGTTTTATCAATGCACTAATGACTTGTATGGAGGATGAAGAGGAAGCAATGGTAACAGCCACTCACCTTACTATTTTTGCTCTTATTTTTTATTTGCTGAATTTTATACAATGTCTAATAAATTTGCTTCTTTATATTGCTAGGATGATTCTGAATCAACTATCATTGATTGAAAACTTGTGAGAGCTGTTCTGCTAGGAGAGATTAGAGAAGGTGAGTAATTGTGTTTTAGTTTGCCATGTCATTTTTCCTGTAAGCTTGTGACAATCTTTTAGTTTGTTGTAACAAAACATGTTTGACTTTGTGACTTGTTGAACAGGATAAAAGAAGTTTGGGAATTGGGATCATTTGAACAAGATGACTTGCTGCTTGGTGCCTCTCTCTGATTTCACTCTTTATTTCTAGTTTTAGACTTTCAGTTGTGAGAATGTGAGGTGTGGTTTGCTTAATGCCTACCAGTTATGAACATGTATTTTCTTTCATGTAACGAACTATGTGAGTGAGTGAGTGCTGTTCTGGACGCCATTTGTGTAATCTGGACGTGTCAGACTCAATTTGCAGCTTTTGCTTGCGTGACATGCATTTGTGTGATGATTCTGTATGGGCCACTATGGCACTTTGACTATGGTATAATGCAGTCATATATATATGCTGTCATGCTGACCTAAAAATGTGCATTTCTTTTGTTAAACATGATGATCTGGACATGTATATTTAGCTATTTGGTTGCGTCAGACATGAGATATGGTTTTTGACATGTATTTCCTTGTGCTGGATTCATTGAGATGCTTATTTTGATGTGTATACATGTGTGCTATGTTAATACCCGACGGGTACCCGATACCCGCCCGAAACCCGACGGGCACGGGGACGGGTGAGAGTTTCTGCCCGTGGGTACGGGTCCGGGTGCAGATTTCTACCCGACTCCTGTTTGCTGTTGGGCGGGGATTCCTTTTACCCGACCCGAACCCGACCCGTTGCCATCCCTAGTGGGATCAGCAGGAGAGAAATTATCTTTATTTTTCACTTGGTAGCAGTTCATTTGCTTATCTTTGGTTGTTTGGTTTGATGTCCTCCTCATTACTGAGGCATCTCCCAGGTCTGTAATAAAATCGAGCAGTCTTGTATTCTCTAAACCAAAGCTGTGCGCACTCGTTTCGCTGAACCTGAAATGTTTCGTGCTTTGTGTTTCTCTCTTGAGGTGTTTTGTTTGATAAGCCATTGGAAAGTTTTTCTTCTGCATAACCTGGCATGTGTTTTATGCGGCTTCTTTTTTTGTTGGGACTTGGGGCTTGCAGTAGCTGAAAACGTCTGTTCTTATCGGTTTCTTTAGAATTGCTGTTGTGCCTTGTTTGCTCTGCTTTGGCATTTTAGTTTAGTGGGTAACAACGCACCACCTGCTAACTTCATGCGAGAGCAGTTGTTCATAACAACGCAAGCTCAGGCCAGACTGGTATTTGTATATACGGCATTGTTAGTTCAAATTTGAACTAATCTATTGTTTGTATATAACCGGGTGAACGAACATGTTTAGGCGACACTCGCCGGAATGCACCTTTGGCCCAGATAAAAAGATACGGAGTAGATTTTACTTGTTGACAGTTCACAGCGCTCATTCACAAATTGTGGGGCTAACTTGTAAGAGATAGCTGGCAACGCACGGCAAATATGTAAGTTCTTTCTCGACTGACTCCGATAGAGGACCTAAAGGGTACCTTATACTCAGTGGCGGAGCTGGAAACAAAATTAAGGGGGGCCGGACAAACTCAGTCAAAAATTTCAAGTTCAAAAGTTTGCCAATTTGCACCGTATTTTGATTGTTCACATACACCATATTGTGGTTTCTTGATTTCTTTTAAAAAATTAAGACATAGATTCAGCAAAGATTTTATTATCCTACAAGTTGCAATCACATATCATACTGTTTGCATGGTTAAGACAACTACAAATACAATTGGGGGAAGAATAAATTATGGCTTGCTAAAATGACATCATTGACATGGACTTTATCTAAAAATAAATAAATCATTGACATGGCTGCTGGGCCTGAGAGAGTACGAAGGCTATTTAGTTTTGTTTTCCATCCATCATTGTGATGCACGATCGCTTGTTCTGGCAATCTCGTTTGCTTTCCACAACATGGCACTTGGCAGCGAGCGGACGACGGGATGAGGAGCGGAGCTACGTTGCTATACGCAGGCGAGGCATACGGCGTCTGGTCTGGTCAAGCCTCCTCTTCTCTATGGGCTACCGGTGTCCACGGAATACGACTATGGGCTACCGGTGTCAGCCCAGAAAATCCTATACACGGCCCATAACGCTTCGCTACTAGTCGTCTTCCTTCGTTGGTTTCTTCCTATCGCTACTAGTCCACGGCATCAATGGCGGCACGACGCAGCGGAACATGCGATTTGGGAAAAAATTGGGGGGGCCGGCGACTGCAGTGTAGAGGGGCTGCGTAGAAGTTAGGGGGGGCCATGGCCCCTGCCGGGCCCCCGCCCCCCAGCTCCGCCACTGCTTATACTTTAAAATGGGTCTTAAAAATATTAAAACAACCCTCCAACAGATGATCCAGAGGATAGACCCATTTTAAAGGTTGATGGAGGAGATGACCCAGAAATGGAGCTCACTCACGACCCATGCCATGCGCTCTCCTCTCTCCTTCTCCAACGCGTCAAGGGAGCGAGGCCGCGGGGGGCCGGCATGGGGCGGCGGCGCGGGCCCCGGCAGGGCTGCGGTGTCGCGCGCGCGACAGGCAGCAGGGTGGTGTCGCGCAGCAGCGGCAGCGCGTGGGGCCTCGACGGGGCGGCGGCGCTGGATGGAGGAGGAAGAAGGTATGCAAGTTTTGGGTTTTTTGTTTTTTAGTCTTATATCTTTAAGTCTATCAACACCCAATATAGAGGCCCTGTTCGTTTCTTTTAACGCTAAATTTTAGAAGCCTCTAAATAAAGAGAATCTAGTACTAAATAAAGTCTAATGATAAAACCTTTTTACAGATGGGTACATCTTTACGAGACGAATCTAACGAGCCTAAGTAAGCTATGTTTTGCTACAGTCATGCTACAGTAATGCTACAGTAACCATCGTCTAATCACGAATTGCTTACCCTCATTAGATTCGTCTCGCGAATTAGACCAGAAGTTATGCAGTTAGTTTTATAATTAAACTTTATTTAATACTCTTAAATGATAAGATTTTTTTTTAGACCCCTCTAAATTTTAGACCCCCGGAACACCCGCAGGGGCTCCTCCATTGATGCAGTCATCTAGTCTCCAAGTCCCGGCTGAGGTGGCCAGCTCCCATGGCCGCCGCCGCTCTCTCTCCTCCCCTTCCACCTCTCTCCTCTCCGCCCCTACCCCGCCCGCTCACCTCCTCTCCGTCACCTCCAAACCCACCACCGCCCGTGGCCCCAACCCCGGGACCAAGAATCCGCATCGCCTCTCCTGTGCCGCCGCCTCCCCCACTGTCCCCGCCTCCGCGGCGGAGGCCAAGGCGGGGTCATGGAGGGACCTATGCAGCCTCAACGCGTGGGTGGTGCGCGACTTCCGACGCCTCGTGGACTCCGTCGGCGCTCTCGAGCCGGCGCTTCGGAGGCTCTCCGACGAACAGGTGGGGGCGCTGCACCCAGCAGCAGATGGTTATCTCGTTAAGGCTTTCGGTGATGATTTTACTTTTCTCGGTGCGGCTGATTGGGGGTATTGTGTGCAGCTAAAGGCAAAGACGGTGGAGTTCCGTGCTCGCCTGGCGCGCGGAGAGACGCTTGCTGATGTCCAGGCCGGTACGGTTGCTATTATTCCCTGCCCATTGCCGAATTGCGGCCCTTCCTTTTGGCACACTATCGTCTGATACGCTGGTGCTTGTCTCCGTGTCCAGAGGCATTTGCTGTAGTGAGGGAGGCGGCGAGGAGGACTCTAGGGATGCGGCATTTTGATGTGCAGGTACTCAGCTTTGCCTGCAGAAGCTTGAAATTGGAAGGCATAGGTTGGTTCTTGCGGTTCATTTTCTGTTTCTTGGTATATTGGGTGCAGATAATTGGTGGCGCTGTGCTTCACGATGGGTGCATTGCTGAGATGAAGACAGGGGAGGGGAAGACACTTGTGTCCACACTGGCGGCGTATCTCAACGCTCTGACAGGGGAAGGGGTTCATGGTACTGCTTGAAACATTGATCTTTTGTAGTTTTTCGTCTAATCTGTCTAGCTCAAGAGGTTCTGTTCTGTCGGATTTATTAATCATTGTACATTGCTGATCAACGCAATGTGCATTCTTTGCTTCTGATTTATGTATAACTGAATATAGTGTGTTACCATATCTCCGGGTAATGGCTGAACGTTAATGATTTGGAAATGGGTAGATTTTAAGTAATTGTAGTTTCAGTTACCATGGAATGCGTGCCTGTTGTCTTGTACTGGCCCTATGATGGGCATATACAATAATCTGACCGATATTGCACATTTCAAGTGTTGAGCCCTGTTAATTAGCTCTCGATGTCATTTGATCCTTTTTCGTCACATTTAAGCTCTGTGGACTGTGATCCCTTTTTTTTCCAGTGGTGACCGTTAATGATTATTTGGCGCAGCGTGCTGCTGAATGGATGGGCCGTGTCCATCGCTTTCTTGGTCTTAGCGTGGGCCTAATTCAGGTATTTACACTATGCTAAACAAAGCTACCTTCTAGACCCCATGCTACTGGTTTGGAAATATCTGGCATTGATACAGAAGTTTATTGAAATAGCATACGAGGCAAACATGTAGTAGTATAACCACCTTTTGCTCTTTCTCTTATGTGGCATGTGGATAGGCTGGTATGAAGTCTGCTAGTTGGTGATTGCGTGCGGTAGGCACGCTTAGCAATCTTACAAACAGAAAAAAAAGGATAGGCTGGTATGAAGTCTGACGAGAAAAGAGCCAGCTACAGATGCGACAATACGTACACTAACAACTCGGTAAGATGCTTGTAGAAGCTGTGGTTATCCAGCGTAAATAAGCCAACCTTTTATTTCGGCAACTTGGTATGATGGAATGCTTGTTGGGATAAGCACATACAAGTGCCTGTTAATGAGGAATTTACCTGCTTATCTTTGTTTATTATTATACTTAGTTTCTCCAATGATCCTTGGGCAAGGTGACATCATTGTTGTTTCTTTGTGTGATATGCGCATTTTTGTCTGATTATAGTTATCTTCTTGTGTGCAACCTTTTCTCGGCTATTCGGTTAACATATTGAAAAAAGGCAGTTGTTTATATACCTCTTGTTAAACAATATATGTATATTTACAAGCAAGGAAGTGAGTCATGCATGTCACCGTTCGTTCATGGCGGTCTTAAGATGCTTGCAAATAAATCTGATGCTTATGCATCTCCGTTTTCATGGTTGCTTTTAGCTGCTACAATCAACTTATAAATAAATTTGGATATTCTATGACTAGTGATTAATCTTGAGTTCTCAAATGCCGCAGATTTGTGATGAATGCTTTAAAGGTGAAATTGTTTTATCGTAGGGATGTCCAATATGTTGTCAGGAATGGAAAAGTTATCATAATTAATGAGGTACTATCCGATGTTCAGTATTTCAAACAAGGATGTTATTAATTTTTCACTTGCTACAATATAGTGATAGTTGGACTTCATTTTAGTGATGGATACTCAGCAGAGACAAGTTTGGTAAGCAACAAAGCTAGGTCATGTCACATATTATCAACAAAGATAGGCCATATCATCCGGTCCGATCAGACTGCAGCAGTCAATGCACTGGAAAAGAAAAATTCTTGGAACGATCCTAGAAAGAAATTTAGTATAGGACCAGAGCAATAAATTAGTGCTCGTCATCATGATATAATGCCGTTGATATCATCTTTGGATCGCGTCCATTTTTCACAATCTTGGGACATTCCTCAACTGGTATCAATGATTTATATGACAATACATGCAATTTGGCAAGTATAATCTAATTACCACTGAGTTGACAAAAAAATTAATATTTTTATGTACCAATAAAACTTTTTTTTGGATTTAGTAACGTAATATCTGAAGTTCTGTCACCACCTTCATGAACTTTTGGCAAGGTGCATCGCATATTTAATATACTTTCGTGACGATATTTTCGTTATCTGTTAGTTCATTATTACAGCAGCCTATTTCTGAGACTTCAACATTGATTCTTCTCCAGCTACTGGCCGGTTGAACCCAAAAGAAGATTGTCTGATGGTATTCACCAAGCGGTAGAAGCAGAAGAAGGCCTAAAAATCCAGGTCAATAATGACTTACACATTAGCAGTTAACATTGATGAAACTACACATTAATTTACATGTCATGAGCCTTTATTGTATTTGGAAAGTTCATGTGTGATGCTAATTGCAATTTTATCCAGCAGACTCCGCAATTGTGGCTCAAATCACATATCAGTCTCTGTTTAAGCTTTATCCTATGCTTTCTGTGATGACAGGAACTGCTAAGACTGAGGTATGGTGTTTATTAGGCCACTTTCTGAATAATTTATTACTTTGTACAATTTTTTATTCTCATGTTACAGTATCATGCTGTTTTGTAGGAAAAAGGATTTTTAAAGATGTTTAAGATGCCAGTTATTGAAGTGCCCAGAAATCTGCCAAACATATGAGTGGACTTGCCTGCCCGAGCTTTTGCGGTAAGTGTATGACCAAGTGGTGAATTAAAAAAATAAATTGAGTTCCCTCCTTTTGTGAGAAGAAATGGTTTGATGGATACTGTTGCTTTTTGTAGACTGCAAGAGGCAAATGGCAATATGTGCGGGCCGAAGTAGAGGCTATGTTTACAAGGTAACTTATTTAATTTTCAATACAAATCTAGTCTTTGAGGACCTTATCATATGCCACCATCCTAATAAAAGGAAGTTATGATATTGACGCCCCCTCCCTTGCGTCGTCTCCTCTGAGGCGACTTGGGGGCGACCCGACCTCACCAGGAAACCAACCGGCCGCCACCTCTAGATCGACGGCCGCCGCCGTTGCCGCGGCTCGCGACGGCGCTAAAAAAGGCCGCCGTTTCTTCTTATTTTCTCAGATTAATGTGGAAATTTCTAGCATTTTAGAGCAAACGTGGAGGCTTCAAATCTTGTTCAATTATATATATAACTAGGAAGGTGGCCCGCGCAAATTGCGCGGCTAGACCATGTATTCCCACCAGGGAGGAGGCCGGAAATTCTGTCCATTAACTATTTTGCGAGAAAATTATCCAACCCCTAGTCACTAATCAGTCACACCTCATAATTTTCTTCATACTTCTTGCTCCCTAGAGAGGACTTGCAATTCCAAACTTTAATTCCGTTTCGGCATATACCCATAAAACAATACTCCCTAGAGAGTATTGAAAGTCGTTAATGTGTGATGTTCATCGAATATGGTACCTGTCAACGCAATCTTGCTGGTTCCACCATGACCAACTATATTTCGACCACATGGCTGGTGCATATATTAGTTGACAATCAAACATCATGAACTATAATCAGCTTCATACTTGTTATGCTTGACTTGATTGGATTGAAAAAAAACACACATGGACTCCCTCATCCAGCTTTTCTGCAGTAGTTTAGTGTTTTGTATTCAATATAGTGTACAATAGGTGATGACAACCTTAAACAAATGTAGATATATACACGGCGAGATTTTTATTTTGTTAGCTACAGCACAAAGAAAAATTAATTCCTTGCACATAGAATCCACTTGAGAAATTGTTAACTGTTTTAGTTCAATTGAAATATTAAGTTATCGGAAACTGAAAATTTAATTGCTTGCCCAATTAAACATCATGCTTGGTAGTTGTAACTTTTGAACAAACGTAGTGCATTCGGTTTTTTTTTTTCATTTGTGAAGGGGGGAATTTCATTGATTACGTAGGAAGGGGATTCGTAGTGCATTCGTTTGACCAGTATATAACACTAAAATTCTTGAATATTTTCCCTGCCTAATGGAACAATCAAGTTCTCATTTGTGACACTGAGCAACTGTATTTAATTGGAGAGAAACTATTACCCAAATTTGAAAGCAATGCCATCAACACGTTTCAGACGGTACGCATGCAGAGTTTCACGTTGGTTTCCATTTGATCTAATCATCCAAAGGTGCGCTTCACTCAATACAGAGCGTTCGCTCCTCCTCCAGAGCTCCCCTGATTTGCATTGGGCGTTGCAGCCATGGCAGACAATAAGCGTTCATGCGGCGCCCAGGCTCTGCGTGTACATGTTCGAGCGTTGATCTCTCGCAACACTACTCCCCTGGTGTTGGATTCCCTGCAGTTCAGCTGGCTCGAGCCCCTCACTCTGTCAGCTTCGGGACCTTTGCGTGGAGCAAGGCGGCAAGAAGCGCAAGTGCACAGCGGCCGGCCTGGGCGATCTCCAGGACACGCTCGAGCGCTTCCCGCCAGCTAGCTTCGTTTCGCCGGTGGCGCGTGGCCACAGACTCGAACACGTTATGCGTCGGCTGCGCGCGTCCCCGCTCGGGACCCGTGGTTCCTTTTGCTCGTGGACTCCGACCGCAAGGACCAGCAGCCTCTGGTACCGGCGCACCCTGCGGTCGTCTTAGACTGACCACAACAATGTTCTCTATTTTCCACCCTCTAAAAGAATATTCTCCATCTCCTCTAAAAGATTCAACCCTCTAAATTTCATTTTGCTGCAACAATGCACCTCTATTTCCTCGAACGTCGTCTTCCTCGCCGCGTGCGCGACGGCGCAGTGCGACAGGAGGAGCCGCGCCACGGCCTCATCCCCGCGGCCGCGTGGAACGCTGTGGCGCCGTCCGACGACGACGAGGCGATAAACCGCAGTTGCCCAAGATCCCCAATCCCATCATTGCGAGACCAACTCGTTCTTTAGTAGAACCTTTTACATGCAAGCTCTCATTCACGACAACCCAAACCATTGCGACAACAAAGAAAGTCAGGAAAGCTCCTCCATAGAAGATCACAAAGCAAACTGGATCTTTCCCCATTTCTGGTGCGGAATTCCTCATAGTAGCAGGCCCCTGGAAGAATCAAGCAGAAATGTTTGAGAAATATGCACGAATAAGCACAAATGTGTGAAGAACATGCTCTAGAACTGGATCACGCGCAAGATCGAGAGAATTCGCTAGCTCTGCTCTGCTTCGTCGGCGCCGGAGTCCGTCGTGTATTGGATCAACAGCATCGTCGCGACCGGGCAGACCACGAAGGAAATTGTGACTATCAGAGCCGCGTGGGTGACTGGGCAGTCGTCCCCTTCGCAGGCCAAGCGCCCGACAGGCCAAGCCGGCCAAGAATGTCCTTCGCAAGGTTCGGACGCGGACGACGATGAGGCGACGGCCGCGGCGGGAGACGAGGGCGCCTTGCCGAGGAGGAGCTCCTGGAGCGCGTCGGACCCGGCCGGCGTGGCGCCGTTGGCGAGGAGGAGCTCCGCGATGAGGCACTCCCCCGTGGCGGCGGCCGTCTCGAGCGGCATCCGGCCGCGGCTCGGCTTGTCGGCGTCGGCGCCGTACTCGAGGAACACCTGCACGACGTCTGCGCGGCCAAGGCCGACGGCGAGATCGAGCAGCGTGAGGCCCGACTTGTCCCGCGCGCCGGCGCGCCTAGTCCGTCCTGCCTCCGCACGCACGGGCGCCTGCGCCGTCGACATGCTCGCCCGCCAAGCTGCGAAGGCGCCGGAGGGGGAGAGGATTTGGAGGACGGCTGGGTCGAACCCCAGATTTGGAGGTCCTGAAGGAGACCCTGGATGATGGCGGCTCCTTTCCAGGGCGTTGCTGCAATGGACACAGGTCAAATTCTCCTCTAATTTTACAGTTCAGGGTGCTTTGGAGGGGATTGTTACGATCAGTCTTAGCTTCGACTCGGCCAAGTGCGGTGATGTGGCGCGCTAAGGAGCCGCCACCGTGGCGGCCCGATTCCTCCCACCTTGTGGGGCGCCTGGCACGCCGCCGCCATATACTGTACAGCTCCCCGTACAGCGAGGTCCTCATCCTCGGAGCTGACCATGGTGCCGATCGCCTCGTCCAACAGCGTGTGCGAGGAAGAGGTGACGCGGGCCCGGAACGCGCGGACGTCCTGAGCAAGTCCGTCGACGTGGTGGCCACCAACGTGCTGCAGAGCGCGTCCAGGAATACTCCTGCGCCGTGGCGTGCCACGGTAGGCGCAACGACCAGGAGGAGCAGCAGCCGTTGATGCCGGGGCGTCCTGGGTCGTCAGCGATTCGGCCAACCGCACCGGGCTCCGCGTCGGTCGGTGACCGCATCGCCTCAGGCTGCAGGCTGCTCTACCGTGACCCGGGCTCGGGGGCGCTCGCCGTGGCAAACCTGCTGACATGCGGTGGAAACCTATCTTGTTATTCTTTTTTGAATAAATTGCATTGAAGGTCACTAAACTTGTTTGGTATATGCAAATAGGTCACCATACTTTAAAACAGGACTAATGCATCACTAAACTTTTTAAATTGATCATCCGAGGTCACTGGAGCCAAAATCCCACTAATCTATGTGGCTCCCTCAATTTGGGTGACAACTACTTGTTATGTGCCTGTAGTAGACACGGAAGCTTTTGCAACGCGAGATTTGAGAAAACTTACTGCCATTACATTTTTTGAGTTCATTGTGCCAAGCTTTCCTTTTTCAGATTAACGTGGTAATTTCTATGTCTTGAAAGCGAACGTGGTGGTTTCTTTTTCTCTTCAAATACTAAGATAATAGATAGATAAGCTATTGAACAAATCCGTAAAGTTTGTTAAATATCTTTTAGTGAGGAAATTGAATAGTTCAATTTATGCGGTCACAACTATGTAGTTAATATTGTTTCAAATTTAAGTATGCAGCTCAGCATTAAGAGAATAATCAAGGGGTCTCCTTGGTTCATTTGTTTCCTATGGTAGGCAGCCTAGGTTCGACTCCTTCCTTCTTCCTACGTAATTGTTGGAGGTACGTATCTCCCTTAAAAATCGCATTAAGCTGCTCCCATCCACCTGTGTTTATTGCCGCGTGAAGCTTCCTGCCTTGCGTGAGTACGGAGTAGCGAAGCTAGCCGAGACGAGCGTCGGTGTCATCATACTTGCCAGCCATGGTTAGCACCAGGGAAATGTTAATTTCTCACTGTTTTTCATGTCGCCGTCGGTGACAGCTGACCCAAAAAAAAGGGCCTAGCTCAGCTCCGTCCCCCCGGTGGTACAGCGCACGTCGTGGCGCCTCTGTTTGGTACCGCGCGCAACGGCGTCGATCTGCACGCATGTCGGCGGCTTGCCATCTCTTTTGAACCGCGTCGCCTGGTAATGGGCAACTCCATAGCTCGTGCTCACCGTCTACGGGCCCCGAGCTCAGCATGCGTGTGGAGACGCACGACACTTTGTTGCTAGGAACTGGTACAGGGCCAGTTTTTTAAAGGAAACAGGGCCAATTAACTTTATCGATCAGAGTAAAAAGATACGCAGCGCACAAGGACTCGGTACCGCGGTGCGAGGTCATGTCATGATCAACGTCCTCGGGGGAATTCGTTTATTCGCTCGAGGTTTTGGTTCCCTTTGGTCACGTGACAACCAAAATGCTCAAAAGGATTGAACCGCCCAACGCACTACTCGTTTGTTTGAATTTGCCGGTGCTTGTTTTGGATTCAAGACTTGAGGGGCATTTGCCTTTGGTGAGGTAGGTGGCTAGAAGTACGTTCAGGCAGCGGCATTTGTATCTTCAGCTGCTCATCACTGAAACTGGAGATCGAGTGCCTTATGTTCCGTTGCGCCAGCGCGCATTCACCAGTGTCGTAGTCCTGGTTTCCAGATATTCCGAACCTTATTTTAAGACTTTTCCGAAAACTTGTCTTGCACGGCATGGTGTACGGAAAGGTTACGATCTCCTTGATAGATTCGGAGAAGGAACATTGTAGTTTAGGAAGGACTCTGATAGGCGGTAACTAGCCTATAAATACTCATGTAACCCCTACGGGGAAATCTATCTGACACCATGCGAAACTCTAACGCAAAGGCTGCCACATTATACAAGATCGCACTGGACGTAGGGTTTTTATCCTTCGGGAGGCCTGAACCAGTATAAACCCTCTGCGTGTTCTTATATCGATCTCGCTAACCACGTTGCTCCCATGATCCAAATATCTGCCGAACACCCCGTTCAATCGGGTGACGACAGAGGCGCGCCAGGTAGGGGGGCAGCGTCGAGATTCTGTCAAGAGTATCAGATGGGATCTGCGAACAACATGAAATTTCCCGCCGGCGCCGAGTTCTGCTTCGGATCTTTGACCTTCGTCGCCGACGGGAACGGAGATCTTCAGCAAGTCAACCCGCCAGAGGCGCAGGAGGCGCTTCTGGCGGAATTGGTGGCCTCGATCAACCTCGACGATGGAGCCGCCCAGGAAAAGCAAGAGACGATGTGTTCGGGAGCGCATATGCCGTTCGGGTTCATGAACTCGGCTGGTGCGTTCCGGGAGGCTGCGACAGGGGTATGGGGCTCTCCTTCAGGAACCTTACCGGAGGCGGAAACCTCTTCGGATCCGATCTCTGGCTCTGCCCTAGAAGCGCAAGTCGTCCAGTGAATACTGGAAGGACGTTACTTTCCAGGCTTCGGGATCGGGAGCCCGGACAGTGATGATGAATCATGGAACAGTGAAGATTGCCCCGAAGTTGGAGGCGATTCCGAAGATGAAGGCATCGATCCCGCTCGCCAAGTGTACATGGCCAGGCGGGCTTCGGAGGCGTCCTCCAGCAGCGTACCCACCATCAGATCTATCAGATCTCAATCTCAAACTCCGTCCAACGTCACGCCGCGCAACCTTGGTCCAGAGTTTGACGCCATCCGGCTTCAGACAGCGCTGGAGTCACTGAACCGGCTGGCTCCCGATGGTTCTCCCCTGGCCCTATTGGTACAACAAGTCGCCGAGATCGCGGGTCGCATCAATACGACGCCACCCGCGAACAATGAAGTTGCTACAGCAGCTCCTGTCACCAACCTCCAAGGAAGGCTCGGACCAGTCAACAATCAAAGGCCTGTTGCATCTGAGCATGCGTCATCTTCTGATCGTCGAAGGCGACAAGGTCAACCCCTGGCGCCGTCTGATGCCCGCCATGTCTTAAATCGACAGCGTGGAGCTCCCTCCGTCCATCAGCGCCTGGGAGGACGACCTTCACAAGCACCAAGACAGCATTCTGAGTCCACAGGCACTCCTCGCCTGGCATCTGAAACTGGGCCACCTGCCTACCAAGCTATTGGTCCCTATCTCCGATCAGTGCAATGGCCCAAAAAGTTCAAGCCGAACATAGTGGAGAAGTATGATGGTAGCACCAATCCCGGGGAGTTCCTATCCATCTACTCCACGGTGATCGATGCAGCTGGAGGTGATGAAAGGGTCAAGTGCTGCTATCTACCCACCGTCCTGACCGGTGCTGCGCGGACACGGTTGATGAATCTGCCGCCCTATTCCTTTGATTCTTGGGTTGAGCTGACGAAGACCTTCAGAGGAAACTTCCAAGGCTCCTACACTCGCCATGGCACGGTGGACCAACTGAAGAACATAAGGCAGATGGCGGACGAGTCACTTCGCGACTATACGAAGCGTTTCTGCCAGATGAGGAACACCATCCCGAAGATCCATGACGTGGAGGTCATTGGAGCCTACCGAGCTGGGTGTTTAGATGTGAAGACCGTGAAAACGATCGCTGAAAAAGAGCCGACTATGGTCGCTGAGCTCTTCGACATTGCAGAATCTTGCGCTAAAGCGGCGGATGCCCGAGCTCGTCTTAATAATGGCAAGGGTAAAGGTCCGAAGAAGAAGGCGGATGATCGTGAAGTCATGACCGTCGAGCAGAAAGAAAGAGGGGAGGGTCGCTTTCCCCGAAAACGAGGTCGTCATCACGACCGCCCCGAAGGAGTTGAGAAGTGGTGCCCCATTCATAGGCGCACCTCCCACAACTTCGATGACTGTTACAAGTACAAAGAGATGGAGCGGAAGTGCCTGGCAGAAGGGAAGATCAGGCTCCACGAAGAAGACCGGGGGAATCACAGGAACAATGGTCCACATCGGGCTGAAAGGCAAGATCGTGATGATGATGAAGAGAGATACCCCGAAATTCACATGATCTTCGGGGGAAGTTCGGCCTTGATGTCCCGAACACAGTACAAGAAGATCCAGCGAGAGGTGATGTTGGTTGAGCCTTGCTCCAAGAAGCTAGAATGGTCGGATACTCCGATCACCTTTGGCACCCGAAGAGCCTGATAAGTGGTCCAGAACTGCCGTTCGTTGCCAAGATCATTGTGCATCGAAACAGGATCGCGAAGACCCTGATCGACAATGGGAGTGGATTGATTCTCCTGATGAAGAAGACCTTCCTGCGAATGGGTCTGCCGCTCACCATGCTTACTCCGGTTGAAGGATCGTTTCATGGCATAGTTCCTGGGGTGTCATCTCGACCCTTAGGGAAAGTTCATCTGGAGGTGACTGTGGGGCCCAAGGAGAACAGGAGGTCGGAGGTCCTTACCTTCGAAGTGGCTGACTTCGACTCTGCCTACAACTGCATCCTGGGCAGGCCTTTCCTGTTCAAGTTCATGGCGGCAGCGCACTTCGCGTATGCCCAGCTGAAGATTCCTGGCCCGAACGGTGTGATCACCATTAGTGCGGACCAATCGGATGCGGTGAAGTGCGACCTTGATGCTCTCGTGCTGGCTAGACATTTTAAGGACGAGTCCCTGAAGGAGGAACCTCAAGCCAAAACCCAGAAGGGAGATACATCGCAGACTCCGAAGGGCAAGGACACACCTCCTCCGGCGGCCCCGAACAGCCAAACCTTGGCGTTAGCTTCGACACCTAACGGAGCCGCGAAGGAGGGCAACGTTGACAAGAAGGAGGTTGGACTCGGTGACACGGATCCCGCCAAGACGACGCACGTTGGCGGGGGTCTCCCCGAAAAATAGGAACTCGCGCTCGTGGCTTTCCTCCGGGAAAATATCGACGTGTTTGCATGGAAACCATCTGATATGCTCGGGATCCCCAGGAAGGTCATCGAGCACAAATTGGGGATCGATCCGGCTTTCAAACCGGTGAAGCAGAAGCAAAGAAGATATATTTCAGATAAACGCGATGCCATACATGAGGAAGTGACTAGGCTTCTTCAAGCCAGGTTCATTAGAACGGTCGACTATCCTGAATGGCTAGCCAATCCTGTATTAGTACCGAAGCCTGATGGCTCGTGGCGCATGTGCGTCGATTACACTAGCATGAATAAAGCTTGTCCGAAAGACGAGTACCCTCTTTCGAGGATAGATCAGATTGTAGACTCCACTTCTACTAGTGAATTATTGAGTTTTTTGAATGCTTACTCTGGGTATCGCCAAATTAGTCTCAATGTTGATGATCAAGAGAAGAGGGCGTTCATCACGCCCTTCGGAATCTTTTGTTATGTAACCATGACCTTCGGGCTGAAGAATGCAGGTTGCATATATCAAAAGTGTGTGAACCTTGTCTTCGAGGAGCAGATCGGGAAGAACATCGAAGCTTACATTGATGACATCGTCGTCAAGACTAAGAAGAAAGAGAATCTCCTCGATGACTTGAAGCAGACGTTTGACAATCTCCGTAAGTACAAGATAAAGCTTAACCCAAAGAAGTGTGTCTTCGGAGTTACTTCGGGCAAACTCCTGGGATACATGATCTCCGAACGTGGCATCGATGCTAATCCAGTCAAGATGGCGGCAATCGAGAAATTGAAGCCTCCCCAGACCAGAAGAGAAGTTCAGAAGTTGGCCGGCATGATGACGGCGCTGAACAGATTCATCTCGAGATCGGGAGAGAGAGGTATGCCATTTTATAAGTTGCTAAGGCAGAAGGAAGGCTTTGACTAGGATGATCAAGCAGAGAAGGCGTTCCATGAGTTGAAGGCTTATCTCAAGCAAATGCCAACCCTGATACCGCCGCAGCCTGAGGAGCCGCTGCTCTTATATGTTGCTGCGACAAATGCTGTGGTCAGTGCAGCATTGACGGTGGAAAGAGAAGTTGAAGGCGAAACCAGACTACGCGTAGTGTACTTCGTTAGCGAGATTCTGAAAGACGCTCAGACGAGGTATCCGATGGTACAGAAGCTGCTCTACGTCGTCCTGATGACATCAAGAAAGTTGAAACATTACTTCCTCGCTCACCCCATCAAAATAGTGTCGGATCGACCCCTGCAGGCTGTCTTGCATAGCGAGGATGTAGTGGGGCGAATCGCACAATGGGCTGTTGAGCTGGGGCAGTATGAGATTGAGTTCGTGCCACGAAGAGCTGTGAAGGGTCAAGCCTTAGCAGATTTCATTGCTGAGTGGACTGATGATGGAGAAGAAGAGCAAGTCGACCCTACTCATTGGGTCATGTACTTTGACGGCTCCTTCACCTTGAAGGGCGCCGGTGCAGGTGTGGTGTTTGTTTCACCCGAAGGAAGAGTCATGAAGTATGCGATCCAGTTGCTGTTTCAAGCTACGAACAACGTCGCAGAATATGAAGGCCTAGTCTCGGATCTACGCATTGTAAGGTCACTTGGAATTGATCGGCTGCTTGTGAAAGGGGATTCACAATTGGTCGCCAGACAAGTACAGAAGGAGTACCAATGCTCGGATCAGAAGATGGCTGACTATTTGGAGGAAGTTCGGAAGCTTGAGAAAGGGTTTGATGGATTCGAAGTGCGATATATATCACGCTTAGATAACCGGGATGCTGATCACTTGGCTTGGATTGCCTCGTCTCGATCTGCAGTCCCTGATGATGTGATTCTGGAGAAGCTCACGAAGCCTTCGGTGTCGAACATTGCACCCGAAGAGGACGTGATGGTGATTGACTCGGGAGAAGGGCATGTTGAAGACTGGAGAGTTCCGATCATACAGTTCTTAGAAAACAACCCTATCCCGGATGATGATGCTGCTACGGAGCGTATTGCTCGGAAGACCAAGTTGTACGTGATGGCTGATGGAGTGTTGTACCGAAGAGCTCGTAATGCGATTCTGCTATGATGTGTATCCAAATAAGAAGGAGTCAGGCTGCTGGTATACATGGGGGGATTTACGGCGCTCATACCGCATACCGCTCCCTTGTAGGTAAAGCTTTTCGTCATGGGTTCTACTGGAACACGGCGAAGCAAGATGCGATCAACCTGGTCAAGACATGTGCCAACTGCCAGTTCTTCAGCAAGCAAAGCACGCGGCACGCCCAGAAATTGCATACCATACCCCTGTCTTGGCCGTTTACCATCTGGGGTATCGATATTTTGGGACCTTTTCCGAAGGCCAAAGGAGGATACAAGTTTTTGTACGTGACCATTGACACATTCACGAAGTGGATTGAAGCGGAAGCGGTGACGCGCATCACCCAAGAGGCGTCGGTGAAGTTCATGAGAAGTTCGGTGACAAGGTTCGGAGTTCCGAAGAAGTTGATCTCCGACAATGGAAGGCAATTTGTGGGCAGTAAGTTTGAAAGATTCTGTGCCGATAATGGGATCATGCATTCCACCTCTTCGGTAGCACATGCGCAGACCAATGGAGCAGTTGAGAGAGCTAATGGCATCATCATGAGTGGTATGAAGACACGGGTGTTCGACAAGCTGTCTGCTAAGGGAAAGAATTGGATTGAAGAATTGCCAACCGTGTTGTGGTCTGCCCGAACATCAACAAGCCGCGCGACGAGAGATACACCGTTCTATCTGGTGTATGGTGCCGATGCAGTGTTGCCACCTGAGGTACACCTGGGGGCTCATCGCGTGACAAATTTCAATGAAGATGCACAGCCTTATGCTCGAGAAGTTGATCTGATATTGCTTGAAGAAGAGCGTGATACAGCGTTAGAACATGTGAAGCAGTACCAAGAGAAGCTGAAGAAATAGTATCAGAGAAAGGTGGTTGGAAGAACTTTAAGCGTGGGAGATATGGTCATTAAGAAGGACATCACCACTAAAGACAAGCATAAATTGTCTTCTCCATGGGAAGGTCCGTTCTTGGTGGTTGAAGATGCTGGTTTAGGAGCATATGTTTGAGCAGAAGTCAATGGAGGCATATTGCCAGGAACCTGGAACACCGATCAGTTACGTCGGTTCTATGTGTAAGGATTTTTGAAGTAAGATCAATAAAGTGCAATGTTCAGCTGAAATAAGATCGTCCCTTCGGACCTATGAAATTTGTCCCTTCGGACACAAAGGCCAAGCCCTTCGGCTAGTCTACTAAGTTTGGTCGCTGTCCTGGCCACACGTTTGGTTTACAGGCACGGTACGAACAGACTTTTCAGGCACCAAAGTGTCGTAAGACTTAGCCACAATGGTGGTTTGATAAGTTATATGGCCCCCTTGTGTAAAGGTTTGAGGGGAGACCCTTAGCCTCATGTTGGTTTTATAAGCTGGATCTCCCCAAACAGGTCGCACGTTCGACCTAAAAACACTTAAAATGTGTATAAAATAGGACAATCTACATGCCTTACTAATTTACTACTTTCCTGCACATATTTAAAACTGTGTACTGAAAAGTAGGGGGGCATCATACAGGCATTAAAGCATTGTTCGGGCCTTCGCCCAATTATCATTAAAGCATTGTTCAAAAGAAGGGCCTTCGCCCCATTGTTCTAAAAATTGGGCTTTCGCCCCATCATTACAGAAGACTATTGTTTATTACAAGCTCTTTACAGAAGAGCCAAATCATTCCTGGTCATTACCAGGCCCGTCATCTTCGGCAGACTCTTCTTCTTCTTCGGCAGGAGCAGCTTCAGGGATCAGCTTCAAGGAAGTCACGAAGGCTTCAGCGGCATCGTGGGCTTGATTCATCAGGGTGTCGCGCTGAGTCGCCTCGCACTTGAAGCCAACGTCCAGAAGGCTGAGGTCCAGACTGGGATGATGATGATGAAATAAGACAATGGTGTAGGCACTGCCTGAGATGCATCGGGCGTACCCTTCTTCCACGGCATCCTCCTTCTCTGCCTTCAACCTGCTCTGTTCAGCTTTGAAGGTTGACACCTGCTGCTGAAGAAGTTTTGCCTCCTTGCCTTTGAGCATCAGCTTCTCCTCCAAAGCCTTGGATTTATCCTTTAAACCTGGCAGAGAAAGAGATCTGAGAGTAAGATTGTTGATCAAACGATGGCTATGAAGAATTGATGCAGAAGTACTTACCTTCAACCGAAGTAGCCAAAGTAGCATTGGCGTCTTGCAGAGCCTTTACTTCTGAAACATGGGCTGTCTTGAGGTCAGTCAAGGCTTTATTGGCCCCTGCCAAAGCTGCTTCTAGCTCTGATATCTTGGCTTCTTTGTCTGCCAATGCTGGGCGGGGGGTTGCTTCAGAAAGCTTCAGCTTCAGCTCTGCGTTCTCCTTCTGAAGATCCCGAACCTTGGAGCCATAGGATCTGTAAGTTTTCAGAGTCCATGCTTCTGCAGCTTGAACATCTGCCATGATCTTGCTAAACATTGCGGGCCCAGGAGAAGAACCCGAAGGTAATGAGGCTGCCGGCAACGACGGTACAATCACTGTGGCTGCCTCCACATCTTCAGATCCGGCAGCCACATCTTCAGCTCCTCCAGCTAGTACCCGACGCCTTTTGCCACTTGGCTTCTTTTGACCCTGGGATGCACGAACTTGAGAAATGCGCGAGAATCCGCTGAAGAGGGTGCCAAACACTATTGATAAAGGTACCTGGTTGCCCGGATCAGCGGTGCCTCAAGTAGCTGGCACTTCTGGTAGAGATTCTACAGGAGGAGGTACAGGAGCAAGTAGCGGGGTTCGGCCTCTCCTCTTCCTCGGACGGAGTGGCTGCACCTGCGACACAGCAACTTCTCCCGAAGTGCTGGGCTTGGACGATCGAGTCTTCCGAGAAGTCCGAGACTTCGGAGGAGATGGAGACTTCGGAGCGTGAGGCTTCGGAGGCACGTTGGACATCAGTGTAGCCTTTACGGCTGCCACCTTTTCCTCTAAACTCTGCTAGTCTACATCATGCTCCTGAAGATAAATGCAAGAAGACAATTAGGTAAAGTCAAGATGAATTGAAGATATCAAGATTGAAGGAATAATTCTGACCTAGCCTTCGGGGACGGTGAGGATGTCGTCCGCAAATGCTTCAGCCGAGCTTTTCTTCGGAGCTTCGCTGGGCTCCTTCTCGCTGCTGCTGCTATCCAGCACCATGGTGCTTTCCACACCCCCTTCAGAAGGGTCAGGTCCGAACACGTCCTAGAAGCACAAGAAGTGATAAGTGACTCGCATGACAAGATAACAGAGCAAATATGAAGATACATACCTCAGTGGCGGGGTTCGTGGCGTTGTATGGTTCTGGGAAGCCTTCGGGCCTGGGCTGCAGCTCAGACTCGAGAATGCTCCACACGCGCCTCTTGACCTCCTCTTCAGGTATTTTGTTGACTACAAGAAGATTCAAGATAGTAAGAAAAGATGATTTATTAAGATAAAGATGCGAAGATGAAAACAAGGTTCAAACTTTAACCTTCGGAAGGAAGCCACTTCGGATTTCGGGGCCAGTCTCCGAACATGGCTAGGGGCTCCCG
Organism: Eragrostis curvula; assembly: GCA_007726485.1. Classification (NCBI taxonomy): domain Eukaryota; kingdom Viridiplantae; phylum Streptophyta; class Magnoliopsida; order Poales; family Poaceae; genus Eragrostis; species Eragrostis curvula. Next base: position 43,287,517 of record CM017440.1, read on the forward strand.
ATGCTGAAGGGGGAAGAAGCACCTACGGACATACTCCTCCACAATGTGTTCACCCCTCAGTCCATTGGTGACCAGCTCAGTAACCTTGGCAACCATCCGCTTGAGTCGCTCGTCCCTGACTGGTGCAGCTTTGATCCATCCTTGATGATAAGGCAGCGTTCCTCTGCCCTTGATGTCGTGCTTGTGGGAGTCGTCCATGAGGAAGTACTTCCACCAGTAGATGCTCCAAGACCGCCGGTAGGCAAAAGGGGGATATACAATGTTCCTTCGGCGATTGAAGGACACGCAACCCACTAACCCAGAAGAATAGTAGCAAGGTTCATGATAAACCCGCCACAAGTCCAAAGAAGGAGCAGTACCCAGCCAACATACACAGAGAGTGGAGAAAAGACTCAACAAGGAAACGGCTTGAGGTTTCAGATGAATAAGTTCTATCTTGTAGAACTTGCAAACACGCTCAAGAAATTTGGAAGGCGGAAGATTAAAGCCACAGATCATGTGAGATTCGAATACCGGGATTTCGGTGGTGTCGAAGCTGAAGCACATTTCGCCCTCGTTCTCCTTGGTGATGACGAAATCGGAGATCCGCTCGGTCTTCCGCAGCTCCAGGATGTAGGCTTCATCGATCTCCCCGGGCTTCCAGTGATCAATGGACTCCAGAATCTCGCCGACGGCCATCATCCGCTGGGATTTGGTGGGGGAGCCGGTGGAGCTGGTGGAGTCATCTTGGTGCTCAGGATCTTGCTGAGCAGCGGCGGCGGCCCTATCGCGTGAATTGGAAGCCATGGGAATCAATCTAGGGTTTGTGCGCGGAGAAAGGGAAGCTAGGGTTTAAGCAGCTGCAAATGTGATGCGAAATGAGGAAGGCGACTGTGGCGATTGGGTTTTATGGGCTCTCGCGACTGTTTGGCTTCTCAGAGAAGGCAACCCTGCCCGGTAAATGCGCTTGACAGTGCAACTCCGCGCGACATTCCTGTTATTTTGAAAATTATTTGGTTTTGTTGCCGAGATTTGGGGGATTTGTTACGGCGGTTTGGAAAATATTTCTGTTAAGTGTGCAGAGGAATATTGCCACCAGAACTTATTTTCTGAAGAAGCTGTCCTCCATCGATTGTTACTCTCCGAAGAAGCTGTTTTCCAAAGATTGTTACTCTCCGAAGATTGTCATTCTCCGAAGAGGTTTATTCTCCGAAGAGAGTTGCTCTCCGAATAGAGTTGATTGTTAAAGCAGTATTTCCTGAAGAAGGTATTCTCCGAAGGGATTATTACATTATTGAGGTTATATTGCGAAGAGGTTTTTTCCCGAAGGACTTATTTAAAGAAGAGACATTCTCAGAAGATATACAGCATTACAAAAATACGAAGATGAGATTAAACACACATATACATTTGGGATTGAAGGCAGCTTTTTATTCATTGATCCGAAGGTCCTATTACAAGATCTAGGTTACATCTGAAGCTTTGGGAAGCACCTGACCCTAACAGAAAGGTTGAAGACAAGGTTGAGGGAGATGCAGGGCTCATGTGTGAGCAGCACGGGGATACTTCGTATCTCAAGTTCTGCCGCTCATCAGCGTCCTCAGAAGGGGCTCCGCCGACACCGGAGGAAGTGTTCTCTGTGCCCCCACTGCTTGCGTTGTTGATGAGGGACACACGAGAGGAGATATGGGTGCCCCCCATGTTAGAGTCAAGGATCGGGTTTGCAACCCCGGTAGAAGGCAAAACCGAACCGTCGTTCGGAGGAATAACAGAAGCTGGAGAACCTGCAGGGCTGGGATCTGCAGGGGCATCTATGTCCATTGAGTTGCCGCCACCGGACTCGTCGTCGATGGAGACGATGTCGGCGTTGGCGGGGATGTCATGTGACCCCTTATTCAGGGCCACGTGAAGACGCCTTGCGTATTCTTCATCGTCGATGTCCTCCTCCAGATCGATGATGTTTGCCGGATTTGGAGGAGGGGTTGAAGGAGGAAGCCCGTAATCCACCGTCTCTGTTGGGGGAGGAGGAGGAGGGGCTGATGGATCAGCAAGCTCAAGAGGGCTAGTCGCCGGGCTCTCGTGGGAGGGAGCAGAGGAAGAAGAACCGGATGCGCCGGTGAAATTGGTGTTGAGCCACCGGGAAAACCTAGGGTTGACGCATCTCTTGCGCCCCATGGTGGAACTGGTGGAGACGATGATGTTTGGAGTAGTCGGACCCCCGAATTTATAGCCTTGAGGGGTGGCGTTTCAGTTGCTCGAAAAGTCAAGTGGGAAAATAATTATTTTGCAAGTTTCCAAGAGTACAGGAAGACGAGGTGACGCATCGCTGAAGATTCCGTCAGATTGGTCAGATTGTAAAGACAAATTTTGACTCGTTAAGTCAAGATCATTTTTTTATTGTTGGGAGATTCTTCAGAGAGAGTAAAAGAAGATGGACCAAGATCTTGGTGTTCGGAATTCCGAAGATACTAGTTCCGAAGGCATCTGTTTCGAAGCTCTTATTTTCCGAAGATGTCGGATAACAAATGAAGACAGTTCGGTATGTCTGGATCCTAGGTTGACGGCAGAATATATCCCTCGTCATGTTCTCATCTGAGAATGAGGATGCCAAGTGACATGTTCAGGGGCTTAAGTCGTAGCCCTAGTTTTCAGATATTCCGAACCCTATTTTAAGACTTTTTCGAAGACTTGTCTTGCACGGCATGGTGTACGGGAAGGTTACGATCTTCTTGATAGATTCGGAGAAGGAACATTGTAGTTTAGGAAGGACTCTGATAGGCGGTAACTAGCCTATAAATACTCATGTAACCCCTACGGGGAAATCTATCTAGCACCTTGCGAAACCCTAACGCAAAGACTGTCACATTATACAAGATCACACTGGACGTAGGGTTTTTATCATTCGGGAGGCCTGAACCAGTATAAACTCTCTGCGTGTTTTTAGATCGATCTCGCTAACTACGTTGCTCCCACGATCCAAATATCTGCCGAACACCCCGTTCAATCGGGTGAGGACAACCAGTATTTTTTTTTCTTGAATAGAACGTGGTATAGGACCGACTTGATCGACAGAGTATGAAGGAAACGAGGAATCCAGCTGGTACTCACGTGATTATCACAGTAACCCGTGGGGGGAATTTGTTTTATCCGTCACCGACTCCTCACGTGAGCTGGCCGGTGACGGCCGACCCGGGTCCCGGTCGCTGCGGTGGCGCACGGAGCTCGACGTTTCCTCCGCCCGCGTGTGCCATCCCATCCCTCAGTGCATGCTTTGGGGCATTAGTACTATCTGTACGCCGGGTTCCTGCCTGCGGCTCACGATACGTTTCAGATTATTAGCGGCCGCTTAATTGCATAAGTCGCAATTCCCGTTTTTGTTTCCTACTGTACGCCTTGAGGGAACGGTTCTCTTTCAGCAACACATGTTCTTTTGGCAGATTGAAACCAACCACCACCATCCGGTGTTTTCGAGTCCAGACACTATAGGCGTTTCGCTTTGCAACGAAGGTGCGGACAAGGACGTTCACTTGGGTCTCCAGTTGGCAAGTTATGGCTATTACTGAAAGCTTGATTACAATTGGACAGTGCCAGATGTTTCCGTTGTGCACTTTGTTTTCTTGACAGGAACGTGGTACAGGACCAACTTGATTCATCAGACTAGTAAACTATGATGCAGAACGAAAAATCCAGCTGGCACTAACGTGTTCTAGCCCTAAAGTAGCCAAAGGATTCAGATCTCAATATCACTATACCCCATGTGGGGGATTTGTTTATCCGCTTGAGGCTTTACTTTGTAGTCTTCGGCTCTAGTCTCTAACAAAACTCTGAAGAGAACGAAGGAGCCCAGCACAAACACACACCTCTGTCCTCACACACATCCACCTGTAACTCTCAGCTCTCGAGCAAGCGCACTCGAAGCCATCATGGCGGAGGCTGTTGTGGGATTGCTGATCAGCAAGCTAGGCGAGACCTTGGCTAAGGAAGCAGCTGCCTATGGTGCATCCCTGCTTTGCTCGGAAGCTTCTGCCCTCAAGGGTATCTTTGGTGAGATCCGGAGGGCCACGGGCTGTCTGGAGATCATGCAGGCCTTCTTGCAAGACTCGGAGAAGTTCAGAGGTACCAACAAGACCAATGACGTCTTTGTCAAGAGGATTCGAGGTTTAGCTTTTCGGATGGAGGATGTCATTGATGAGTTCAAGTACAAGCTCGAAGATGCCAAACATGGAGGGTTTGCAGCAAAGATGAAGAAGAGGGTCCAGCATGTCAAGGTTTGGCGCCGTCTTGCTCAAGAGCTCTGCGATATCAACACCGACCTTGAAGACGCTGCAAGACAGAGGGAACATTTTGCCTTGCCAGAGGGGTTTGGTGGAGGAGGTGAACGTCATGCTGCATCGACGAATGACACTGCATGTTTTGCAAGAGAAGAGGATCTGGTGGGTATCAAGGATAATGCTGGGAAGTTAAAGGGGTGGCTACTAGGTGGTTTGGAAGAAAGGAAGAGTAAAATCATTGCAGTTTGGGGGATGGGTGGAGCAGGTAAAACTACTTTGGTTAAACATGTGTATAAGATTGTAAGAGAGGATTTTGATATTTCTGCATGGGTAACTGTGTCAAAGAGTTACCAAGTTAAGGACTTGCTGAAGAAGATTGCTGGAGGGTTGGGTATCTCAGTTGATGTTAGCAACATGGAAACAGGAAGCTTAGGTGAGGTTATCAATAATCATCTTCAGTGTAAAAGTTATATCTTGGTTCTAGATGATGTGTGGCAACAGAAGGTGTGGATTGATATCATGGACGTCTTTCCAAATGATTGCAGCGGCCGATTTGTTTTCACATCAAGAAATTTTGAAGTTGCATCAATGGCAACTAGTGGCTGTGCAGTTAAGCTGGCACCGCTAGGAGACAATAATTCTTGGAAGTTGTTTTGCAATTTAGCTTTCCGGAATGTTGGAGACAAAAAGTTCCCATCGGAATTGCATAAATTGGCAGTAGAGTTCTTAAAAATGTGTGATGGCTTGCCTCTTGCCATTGCATGCATAGGACGCCTACTGTCTTGCAAACCTCCAACTCTTTCTGAGTGGAAAAAGGTGTACGAGGAGTTAGAGTTGCAGTCAAGTGTGATTCACGGTGCTGATAGTATTTTAAAAGTCAGCTTGGAGGACGTGTCATATGAACTGAAGAATTGCTTGTTACATTGTGCAATGTTTCCAGAGGATTATGAAATAAAGAGGAGGAGATTAATTAGGCATTGGATTACTGCTGGATTCATTAAGGAGCGTAAGAACAGAACATTGGAAGAAGTGGCAGAGGGCTTTTTGAATGAGCTTGTAAACAGAAGCTTGCTACAAGTTACAATCAGGAACGAGTTTGGGCGCGTGGTATGTTGCCGAATGCATGACATCATCCGCCATCTTGCCCTCAACAAAGCAGAGGAAGAATGCTTTGGTAAAGTTTACGAAGGCTCTACAACTTCATCAAAAGATAGCATACGTCGACTGTCAATACAGAGCGACGATATTTCACCTCTCAGTCAATCTGGTGCAACACATCTTCGTGCAATCTATGCTTTTACAAATGATATAGGTATTGATTTGTTGAGGCCTCTCCTTGTATCTTCAAGTCTCCTGTCAACGTTGGATCTGCAAGGCACGCAAATCAAGATGTTGCCTAATGAGGTCTTCAGCCTGTTTAATCTACGGTTTTTGGGTATTAGAATGACTAGAATTGAGATTTTACCCGAGGCAATAGGAAGGTTACAAAATTTGGAGGTACTTGATGCATTGGGTACTGGTCTGACATCTTTACCAAAGAGTATGGCGAAACTGAAGAAGCTTAGGTTCCTGTACGCATGTACAATGGTCTCTGAAGATACCTTTCATGATTATGGTGGAGTTAAGATGCCTAGGGGCATAGGGAACTTGACCGGACTGCAGGCTCTTCAGAATGTTAAAGCATGCTTGGAGACTCTATGTGAGGTCGCAACCTTGACGGAGTTAAGAACATTTGCAGTTAGCGATGTGACAAGTGAGCACTCCTCAAACTTGTGCAGTGCTATCATGAAAATGAGCCATCTTGTCCACTTGCAAATTTGTGCATCAAATGAAAACGAAGCATTACCTTTGAACACACTCCATTTACCAGGAACACTTTCTAAACTTGGACTTACTGGGCAGCTGGAAAAGAAACAGGTGCCTCAGATTCTCTCGTCCTGGTCGCACCTTAGCAACCTCACTAGACTCCATCTGGTGTCGTCCAAAATTGATGAAGAACTATTTTCAAGGCTTTTGGTCTTGCATGGTCTATGTTTCCTTTCACTTATTAAGGCTTATGATGGGATGAACTTGTACTTCCCTAGATCATCGTTTCCTAGGCTCGCGTATTTAGTAATATGGGATGCTCCGGAGCTGAGCCAAGTTGAAATAGAAGAAGGTGCACTGCAAAGCCTCGGTACACTACAATTTAGACGCTGCCCAAATTTGTGGGGCTTCCATAATTGCATTCACTACCTTACAGCCCTTGAGTATTTGGAATGCGCGGGGCAAATACTGAGGACTGCAGAGATCAGAAACCTGTGCAAGAAAGGTGAACAACCGAAAGTAATGAAGAGCATATGATGGTTGGGCGCATTAGAAAGGCTGTTATTGAATTAACTGAGGTAAATTTCTTTTGTTGAAGATACATTCTCATTTGCTTCCCACACTTTTCTTCTTTCGTAAATATGTATACTATTACTAGCTGAACATATGCGCTGGGAACAACTGATAGTGCCAATGCCATACTTATGTCCCCCAGCTTGGTTATGTTATTTTCTTCAATTTGTCACTGGATTAACACATGGGTAAAATACTACAGGTAATGCTGTGAGTCGAGGACAAGAGAAGCAGTGCTGAGAGGCAAACGACTTGGTGAGGCGCAGAGGAAGCTTTTTGCAACCAGTATGAAGTCTTGTTATCTCTTTTGTGTTGGCTGATGTCCGAGTGATGTTCGTGTCAGCAGGAGAAAAACACTTAAAACTCATATTGATGTCCGAGTGGTGTGCATGAAACCAGCCATGGGAGGAAATGATCGCTTTTCTCCATATATATGGGAGCAGCTTGCTTGCTTATTTTGTTGAGGTTCCTGTTTAGTCCATTACTGGTTTATATGGTTTGCTGGCTTGATGTTGGCCGGTGTTAAAACCCTGGTTGATTTATTCTGAAATGGTTTGGCTTGATGATGTCGTAAAGGGTTGAGGCCTCTCCCATGTCGGTAATAAAAGTCACGGTTGCGGAGTCTTTCAGTTTCTTGTTCCTGAAACTCTGTAATGGTTGATTGGTCCGTTCAAAACGAAAGTATAATCGGTTGATTCCTTTTCTGCATTACCTTCAGTTTGTTTTGATAGCGGAAGCAAATGTTTTTATTCTGTCTAACGCGTGGCTGCACATGGGACAGATATTCCATCATAAAGCTTCTTGCTTGCTGAGCCTCGGGTAACAAAAGTTTTCTCTGCCGAACATCGCGGTGATTTTTTGTTTTCTGAATTACATACTTCTGAGCTGCGGCCTTTCTTGCTGTGCTTTGGCATTTTACGACCTTAACGAACTTTTAGTTGGCCGGCTGGGAGACATGGCTTGTACTGGGCGCGCTTGGCTTGGGTGTGGTTTTTATCAGAGCCGCTGTGGAGTCAGGCCACGAATGCATGCAAAGACCCCCCGAGGTGCATCGACGCGTCCCGGGGGGGGGGGGGGGGCGGGGGGGCTGATAACATTTTCTGCAGAAACGCGGAGCATGTCTTGCTTGATTGATGCTCGCTTGGATTCCACCGTCCTCGTCCGGACATGATCAGGTGCCTATCGAGCACGCAAACGCACGGAGGCAGAGGGTCTCAGCATGGAACGTAACCAAGCTCGAGCATCGTAAAACGATGACCGCAATTCGAAAATACAAGGTTGCCATGCCTGCTTCTACCTGCTCTGCTTTCCTAAAACAGAGGATTGGTGTGTGGTTTTGGCGCGGAAGGCCCTCTTCATCACACACAACACACTGAACCAAATCGCCCCGAGATTAGCTGGGTAGGCCTTTTGCGAGCACATGGGTTAGAAAATCGCCGTAATAGTGGAAACCCACTACATGCCCACCAAATCTCTCGCCCGGACAAGACGAAAAGATTGCAGTCAAGCTGAACTTCAGGAATAGTTCTTCCTCATTCGCTCCTTCCCCTTGTCATCTCGGTCAGCTCCCATGGCCGCCGCCTCCCTCTCTTCAATCTCCTTCCATCTTCCTCCTCTCTGCCCTTACGCCGCCCATGCACCTCTTTTCCCTTACCTCCAACCCCACCAACACCGGAGCTCTCGACCCCATGACCAAGAAGCCGCCTCACCTCTACTGCGCCGCCGCCTCCCACACCAATCCGGCACCCACGGCCAAGGCCAAGACAGGGTCATGGAGAGACCATTGCATCCTCAATGCCTGGGTGGTGCGCATACACCGATGCCTCGTAAACTCTGTCGACGCGCCCGTGCCTACGCTTTGGATGGTTTTCTCGGTACAGCTTTCGCTGTTGGTTCTACTTACTCGGCTTCGGGTTGAGAACTGCTTTAAAGTTCCTGTTAGT